>VMDO01007900.1:0-55542 GCA_007922755.1 Pedetes capensis
GAGTAGGATTTTTCCTTCTTGTAATTTTGAGTCAGCTCTCTCATATGAGTGAGAACATGTGTTGTTTCTCTTTCTGATCTTGTGTTCGTTCACTTAAAATAATTTTCTCTAATTCCATCCATTTTGCTGCGAATGACCCTATTTCATTTTTCTTGATTGCTGAATAGTATTCCATTGTGTATATGTACCATAGTTTTTTTATCCATTCTTCTGTTGAAGGGCATTTTGGTTGATTCCATATCTTTGCTATAGTGAAAAGCGCTGCATTGAACATGGAGATGCAGGTGTCTCTGTGGTATGATGACCCATCTCCCTTTGGGTAAATTCCCAATAGTGTTATAGCTGGGTCATATGGTAGATCTATTTTTAGTTTTTTGAGGTACCTCCATATTGATTTCCATAGTGATGATTCATTTTTATTCATTTTATTTTTAGTAACATGCCATAACATTCATCTCTTAAGTGTGTAAATTATAGTTTTACGGAGAATTTGAGAAGTTATGGAAGCATAAACACCATCTAATTCCAAAACATTCTTCTTACCTATAAAAGAAACTCCGTACTTACTAACAGGCATTATTCACTTTTCTCTCCCTCCTTACCCACTGGCCTATCTGCACAGTGTTTCTACAGATTTGCCTATTCTGGACATTTTATAGTATGTAGGGGGAATTATGCTGACCTCAAACCCTTGCTCCTCCTGTCTCAGCCTCCTGAGTGCTGGTATTCTAGGTATACAGGCACGGACTACTACTCCACCAAGCCAGTATGTTACTTTTTATGTACACTTTCTTTCTCTTACAATCTTGTTTTCAAGGGTAAGCTATAACAATTAATAATTTATTTCTTTTTTTATGTCTGAATAATATGTCATTGTCTGTACCACATTTTGTTTGTACATTCACCAGCTGACAGATGTTTGGGTATTTCTTCTTTTTTGCATTGTGAATAGTGCTACTCTGAATATTAGTACACAAGTGTTTTTGTGAATATCTGTTTTTATTTTTCTCAGCTATACATTAGGAACAGGATTATTTCTTTTCATGGTAACTTTCTCTTTAATTTCTTAAACAACTGCCACATTATTTTCTAAAGCTATTTAATCATTTACTTTCCTTCCAGATATAGGAAGAAGATCTTTGCTCATACATCTTTGCTAACATGGGCTACTTTTCATCTTTGTAATTATAGCCATGCTAGTGGGTATAAAGCTGTATTCCTTTTATTTTATTTTATTGTTGTTTGTTTCTGTGGTACTGGGGATCAAACCTGGGGCTCACATATGCTAGACACACACTTTACCACTGAGCTATATTCCCAGTCCTTACGTATAATTTATTTTGAGGCAGAGTTTTTCTGAGTTGTTGAGGCTATCCTCAAACATGTAATCTTCACCCTCATCTTCTGGAGAGCTTAGATGTCAGACATGTGCCACCATACCTGATTCACACTGTTGTTTTGATCTGCATTCCCTACTGACTGTTGGTGTTTCAACAAACAGATTTTTCCACAAACAGATGCAGCACTGGAGGTGCTAACATGTTTATGCCAACAGATTTGGAAAACAGCTACCTGGCCAACTGACTGGAAGAGATCCATATTTGTGCCTATTCCCAGAAATGGGGATCCAACTGAATGTGGAAACTATTGAGCAATATCATTAATATAACACCCAAACAAAATTTTACTAAAGATCATTCAAAAGCAACTGCAGTAGTAAATAGGTAGGGAACTGCTACAAAATCAAGCCAGATTTAGGAGAGGGCAGGGAACCAGGGACATCATTGCTAATGTCAGATGGATATTAGCCCAAAGCAGAGATCAGAAAGATGTCTATCTATGTTTTATTGACTATGCAAAGGCATTTGACAGTGTGAATCATAATAAAATTATGGATAACACTTCAAAAAATTGGAATACCAGAGCACCCAGTTGTACTCATGAGAAATCTGTACACCAACCAGGGGGCAGTTTTTTGAATAGAACAAGGAAACACTGCCTGTTTTAAAGTTAAGAAGGTGTGCGTCAGGGCTGTATACTTTCACCATAAGTCTTCAATTTCTATGATGAGCAAATAATCTGAGAAGCTGGACTTGATGAGGAAGAACATGGCATCAGGATTGGAGGAAGACTCATTAACAACTTGCATTATGCAGAAGACACAACTCTGTTTGCTGAAAGTGAAGCATTTAAAACATTTACTGTTGAAGATCAAAGAACATAGCCTTCAGTATGGATTGTGCCTCAACATCAACAAAACAAAAATCCTTACAACTGGGTCAGTATACAACTTCACAATAAATGGAGAAAAGATTCAGGTTGTCCATGATTTTACTTTACTTGGTTCTACAATCACCACCTGTGGAAGCAGCAGTCAGGAAATCAAAAGACGCATTGCTTTGGGAAGAGCTGTGGCAAAAGATCTCTTTAAAGTATTGAAAATTAAAGATATCCCCTTGAAGAGAAGATGTGCTTAACTCATGCCATGGTATTTTCTGTCACGTCATATGGTTGTGAAGTCTGGACATTGAACAAGGGAGACAAGTGAGGAATTGATGCTTTTGAATTATGGTGCTGGAGACGATTATTGAATATACCATTGACTGCCAAAAGAATCAACAGATCTGTCCTAGAAGAGGTGCAACCAGAGTGCCCCTTGGAAGCCAGGATGGCTATACTTCATCTTACATATTTGGACATGCAGTCAGGAGAGATCAATCCCTAGAGAAAGACATCATGTTTGGGAGAGTGGCAGGTCAACAACAACAAAAAAAGGAAAATGCTCCATGAGATGGATTGACACAGTGTTGTCAACACTGTACTTAAACATAAATAAGATTATGTGCCTGGCACAGAATTGGGGAGTGTTTCATTCCACTGTACATAGGGTCGCTATAAGTTGGACTCAACTTGATGGCACCTAACAACAACAACATTGATGTTCAGCATCTTTTCATGAGCTTGTTGGACACTGTATATGTTCTTTGGAAGATTGTATATTTAAATCCTTTTCCCATTTTTAGCTGAGATACTTGTCTTCTATTTGTTAACAGTTGTTTTTGTATTCTGAGTATTAGACCCTTATCAGATACATGATTTGTAAGTATTTTCATCCATTCTGTGCACAGTCTTTTCATTTTCTTGGAAGTATTCTTCACAAAGAAGAATAGATTTTAATTTTGATCAAGTCAAATTTGTCTATTTTTGTTTTCTTTCTTTCCTTTCTCCTTTTCCTAGTACCTCATCAAAAATCATAAATATTTACATATATGCTTGCTTTAAAGAACATTATAATTTAAACATTAGTGTCTAAACCATTTTTTCATTAATTATCATATACTAGGTGGGTTTCCAAATGCATTCTTTTGCATGTGGATATGCAATTGTTTCAACATTGTTAGTTTTCAAGGTCAATTGACCATATGTTTTAGGCTTATTTGTAGATTTTTAATAGCATTCTATTATATTCTGTATATCTGTATTTCCACCCATATACAAGTATCACACTGTTTTGATAATAGTAGCTTTGTAGTATATTTTGAAATAATGTTTCCTTTTACTATTAACAGCCATAATAGTTATGTTTGCTATTTTGGAGTTTGTGTTTTTGAATCATATAAATAGTTGTTTCCTAGTTTATCTTCTTATTCATTTTGATTGACGTGTTTTTGTCACCATTAATATCTCTGACCCTCACTTGTTTGTTAGCTTGTCATGCTATGGGGGCTTGAGTGTCACTATGATGCTGAAAGCTATGCTACTTGTACTTCAGATGTTAGCACTGCCACTCATGGTGGACAGATTTCATTTGAGCTTCCAAACTAGGACAGACTAGGGAAAAGGTCCTGGCAACCCACTCCTGAAAAACTCTGAACAGCAGAGAAGCACTGTCAAATATAGTACTGGAAAGTGAGCCCTCTAAGGCTAGAAGGCATTCAAGAAAGTCAACCTAAATGATGGAAATGAAGTAAAGCCCCTGGGATCTCCTTTTGCTTATATGGCATGATTCAAAATGAGAAAAAACAAAGTGACTGCAACAATTGATTCAAACATAAAAAGTTCATGTGCATGACACAGTGTTGAGCAGAGTTTCAAGCTGTTGTACTTAGGGTTGCTATGTGTCAGGTCTAACCTAACAATAGTATCTCTGAGTGGAGACAGAGGAAATGTTTAACTGGAGATTATCAGTCTGAACAGTAATTGATGGCTGTGGTTATAGAGATTCTAAAATAAATAACTAAATCAATAAATTGCCAAGCATTTTTTCCCTAGAATTGGAATATGATTTGTTGCTAATTATACTAAAAATGTTATTTAATGTTAAGACTTGTAGTTTATGGAAACACACATGTAGCATGAAAGGAAACACTTTGGGTATATAGTCTGTTGTTTTTCTATACAAACTCCCTCATGCAGTTATGAATGTGTGAAACTCACTCCGTGGAATAATATGATATCACTTTCCTTTTTATTAATGTAAAAAAAATGCATAGAGGTAAATTGGAGGTCTTATTTGATGTTAAAATCATGTGTGTCTGTATGCATGACAGAGAGAAAGAGAATACTAATGAAACTAATTTCCTAAGACATTCCTCTTTTCTGAGATAGAATGTGAGTTATAAAATACACTGTCAACATTTGCACTTCCATACTAACAGCGTGTTTACTCATGGTGTGTACAGTGAGCATGACGCCAATACAGTCAGGTATGTGATTCATCAAATGTAGAAGACCTCATTTTCTGAGTATTTTGGGAAAACAAAAATAACTAGTAATAAGGATACATATATTCTTTCTGTCACTGAGTACTATTTTCTTCTAGTATTTGTGTATGTATATACATATATGTAAGGCATACTCGTTGTGTAATTTATAATGGGATTTAGGGTTATTTGTTCTGGATAGGACTTGAGAACTTCTAGATAATAACATGCATTTGGTTTTTAAACCTTAGAACAAAAATTGATTTTTTAAAAGTGAAGGCTATATTATCCAGGTAATCATCAAGACCACATATTAGAGTTAGTTGATTCTGTTTCAAATTTGAAAGGGAAGGTGTAATAACACTGCTCAAATGGTATCACTTTCTTTCAGTGTCATTGCCAGTCTTTACTGGGTTTAGGTCTATACATCTAGGAGTGTGGGTGGGATGGGGTCCATATTTGGTTTTTGTTGTTCTTAGGTGCCCTTGAGTAGGGTCTGGCTCATAGTGACTCTATGTACAACAGAATGAAACAGTCCCTGACACAGTGCCATGCCTGACACTATGCCAGTGCTTCTGTGCTATTCATAGAATTTTCAATAGCTGTTTTTTTTTTTTTTAGGAGTGGGCTGCCGGGTCCTTCTCCCAAGCCAACACCACCTAGTATTCCCAAGCAGTCTCCCATCCAATTACTAACCCAGGCCCAACCCTGCTTAGTTTCTGAGATCTGATGGGATCATATGCCACAGTGGTATGGCTACAGGCATATCTGGTTATAGGAACCTTATTTTATGCCATGAGTAAAATAGGCACAGAAAAATCAGTCCTAAGTATGTAATTTGAGTTATTTCTATTTATGAATTTTCAAACAAATTCTGCACATAATGGAAAAGCCTTCGAGTCATAAGTAGTTCTTTAAGCTAACTCATAGTTATACTATGTGGAACTTGCTGTATACACTGGTAAATCATGCATTTGTGTTTTTATTAATTTGGAAAAATATGATTTGCTAAACAGTACATGTCATTCAAATTCATCACAGTGAATGCTTCAGAGGCTAGAATATCTGGTACTTTTCTGCTCCCTGGTTACTTCATCTGTGGGCATGGGGCCTGATCATTGTTCTTTTCTATCTACCTAACAGAGGCCACCTTCATGGTCTTTTCCTGGAACCCATTTTCACCAGAGTGTACCATTGGGGATTGCACAAGAAGCATTTCTTTCCCACCACTCCTGTTTGTCTCTGCCACATATGGGTTTTGGTATATATTTCACTAGATATGAATACAGCTGCCCTTGTCATAGAGAAGTGATAAAAAATGCACATTCCACCAGTGCTGTGAAGAATATGCTACTAAATTTCATTTTATTATTTTATTATATAGTTTTGAAGATCCATTCACTCATTCATTAACTCATTCTGTGGTACTGAGTGGCTGATCCCAGGGCTTTGCACATACTTTGTAAGTGCTGCCTTACTGAGCTGCACCACCAAGCCATTTTTAAATATTGTTTATATGGAGATAGGGTCTCACAGAGTTATACAGGCTGCCTCTGGCCTCAAACTTGCAGTATTCCTGCCTCTGCCTCCCAAGTCACTGGAATTACAGGTGTGTGCCACCGTGCGTGGCAAATTAATTTTTTTTTAAATAAGTAAATGTCCATTTGAAACTAAGGTTCTAACTGTGTGCAATTTAATATTACATAATATAACATTAATGGAAGACAGTTTCCAAAAGGTAAACTACAAATAGTTAGTGTTCACTGATGTATTTTAGTAGAGCTGACAGGATATTTTAAGAAAGGAGTAGTGAAGAGGATTGAATTTTCTTTTAAAATGGAGATGCTTACATGTTTTAGCTTATTTTAGAAGTCCTCCTCTAAGGACCCTGCACATTTGCATTGACTTTTATGGGACAAAGGTGAAGTTAATTCACATCTTATCACAATAGTCTATTTTATAACACTTTTGTACTACATGTTAAAAGTTTTGTTTTTTAAATGGTGAGTTCACACTTTTTCCTCAAACATGCCAAATTTTGGTCTATTTTGTGGAGTGAAGAGTAGAAAGAATGGTATGTCATGCTTCTCTTTTCTACAATGCATCCTAGTTTTTCCTCTCTATCTTTAGCTCAAGCATCATGCCAATAGTATTTATAGCTAAGAGCTTATAATGGGTTGGGGTTTAGCTCCATTGGTAGAGTGCCACTCTGTGTTCTCTGAGGCCCTGGGTTCCATCCCTAGCACCATAAAAATGGGAAAAGAAAGTGGGAATCCACTCCTGAAGCAATCCTGAAACAATGAGCCATTGAAAATTCTATGAGGGTCCCTATGAGTCAGACCTGTATAGATAGCACCTAACAACAACAATAGCTTATAGATCATCCCATGTCCATGTATTTATTCTTGTTGAGTTGTTGTAATCAAGCACTCGTTCCTTCACTTGCTTTCTATTTATTTTCTACCTTTCTCACAGAAATAATAAACATTTTCTTTCTTTCTTTCATCTTTCTTTCCTTTCCTCCCTCCTTCCTTCCTTCCTTCCTTCCTTCCTTCCTTCCTTCCTTCGTTCTTTCTGCAATAGGGAGTTGTGCCATTTTTTTTTTTTGAGATAGTATCTTGCTAAGTTATGCAGGCTGCCTGTGGCCTGGAACTTGCAATCCTCCTGCCTCTGTCTCCCAGGTTGCTGGCATTACAGGCATGTGCCACTGTGTCCATCAGTAGTAAACTTCTTAAGGGCAAGCACTTGTAGTCATTATAAAGGACTTAGTAGGCCATATAGACTGTATCTTTGGGACAGTGTAGGAGAGCAAGGATTTAAGTGAAGGAATGACTTGATCAGATTTATATTTTAATTTAAATACAGTTAAAGTTTGGAGACTGATCTTGGTGATCTTTGTGGTCTGCTGGTATGGACATGTCTGGCAGCAGAGAGAGATTAGGAAGTTGATACATCTATCAAGAAGAGATGATGGTCTGATTTAGTACACTTGATACGTTGAAAACTCATGAAAGAATTTAAGCCTTATTAAGGAAGTAGAGTTGGGCATGGTGGTACACACTGATAATCCCAGCAGACAGGAGGTGATGTGGTTGTTGTTAGGTGCCATCGAGTTGGGTCTGACTCATAGTGACTGAACAGAATGAAACACTCCCTGATTCTGTGCAAGGCATACCATATTATTTATGTTTAAGTGCATTGTTGCCAACACTGTGTCAATCCATCTTGTTGAGGGTCTTTCTATTTTTTGTTGACTAGCCACTCTCCCAAATGTGATGTCCTGCTCCAGGAATTAGTCCCTCCTGACTACATGTCGAAAATATGTAAGACGCAGTCTAGTCATCTTTGCTTCCAAGCAGCACTCTGGTTGCACTTCTTCTAGAGAGGATCTGTTGATTCTTTTGGCAGTCCATGGTATATTCAATATTTGTCTTCAGCACTGTAATTTGAAAGCATCAATTCTTCTCCTATCTCCCTTGTTCAGTGTCCAGCTTTCACAACCATATGATGTGGTGGAAAATACCATGCCATGAGTCAGATGCACCTTCATCTTCAATGTGACATCTTTACTTTTCAATACTTTAAAGAGGACTTTTGCCACAGCTTTCTGCAATGCAATGTGTCTTTTAATTTCTTGACTGCTACTTCCTCAGGTGTTGATTGTAGAACCAATAAAGCAAATCTTGGACAACCTCAATCTTTTCTCCATTTACCATGAAGTTGCTTACTGACCTAGTAGTAAGGATTTTTGTTTTGTTGATGTTGAGACACAATCCATACTGAAGGCTATGTTCTTTGATCTTCATCAGTAAATGTTTTAAATCCTCTTCACTTTCCGCAAGCAGAGTTGTGTTATCTGAATAATGCAGTTGTTAATGAGTCTTCCTCCAATGATCATCCCCTGTTCTTCTTTATAAAGTCCAGCTTCTTGGATACTTTGCTGAGCATAGAAATTGAAGAAATATGATGAAAGGATACAGCTCTGATGCACACTTTTCCCGACTTTAAACCAAGAAGTGTTTCCTTGTTCTGTTCAAATGATGGCCTCCTGGCCCATGTACAGATTTCTCCTTAGTACAATTAGATGCTCTGGTATTCCCATTCTTCACAGTGTTATCCATAATTTGTTAGGATCCACACATCAAATGTCTTTGTCTAGTTCATAAAACATAGACAGACACCTTTCTCATATTCTCTGCTTCCAGCTAATAACTATCTGACATCAACAAAGATGTCCGTGCTTCCATAACTTCTTATGAATCTGGCTTGATTTTCTGGCAGTTCCCTGTCAATATATAGCTGCAGTCACTTTTGAATGATCTTTAGTAAAATTTTGCTTGTATGTGAAATTAATGATATTATTTGATAGTTTCCACATTTGTTTGGGTCCCCTTTCTAGGGAGTAGAACTAAAATGGGTCTCTTCCAGTCAGCTGGCCCGGTATCAATTTTCCAAATCTCTTCACATAAACACGTTAGCACCTCCATTGCTGCATTTGTTTGTTGAAATATCTGTATTGGTGCTCCATCAATTCCTGAAAACTTGCGTTTTGTCAATTCCTTCAAGGCAGCTTCCAATTTGTCCTTCAATACCATTGGTTCCTCATTATATGCAACCTTTTGAAATGGGTGGTTATCTACCAATTCCTTTTTGTAGAATGAGTCTGTGTATTCCTTCCATCTTCTTTTGATGTTTCCCGCATTGTTTAATATTTTCCCTGTAGAATCTTTCATTATTGCCAATTGAGCCTTGATTTTTTTTCTTCAATTCCTTAAGTTTGAGACAAAAGGAGTATGTTCTTCCCTTTTGGTTTTTCTATCTCCAGTTATTTCTACCTGTTATTAAAATATTTGATTTTGACTTCTCGAGCTACCCTTTGGAATTTTCTGTTCATTTCCTTAACTTCATCATGTCTTCCTTTTACTTTAGCTGCTGGAGGTTCAAGGGCAAGTTTCAGAGTTGCCTTTAACATGGAATTTGCTATTTTTTTGTTTCCTTTCTTTTAATAACCTTTTGCTTTCCTCATGAATGATGTCTTTGATGTCATGCCACAACTCATTTGGCCTTCTATCATTAATGTCTAATGCATTAAACCTGTTGTTGAGATGGTCTCTGAACTCAACATCATATCTTGGTTCTTGTATGTTTGTTCTAATTTTCTTCAATTTTAACCTGCATATGAGCAGTTAATTTTCTGATCCACAATCAGCACCTGATCTCATTCGAACATTTGATATTGAGCTTTTCCATCATCTCTTTCCACAAATGTAGTCCATTTGGTTCCTGTATGTTCCATCTGTGAGTTACAGACCAACCTGGCCTATATAGAGAGACCCTATCTCAAAATATCACACACGTAAACACACCACAAAAATCTCAGCAACAACCACCACACACATATACACACAAACACACAAGAAAAACAGAGATATAATTGTTGGGGATTGGTGCTTGGCTGATAAATGTGGTAAGTGAAAGGAGGAGTGAAGGATCCTTGTAAGGTTTCTTTTTTTTCAACTCATAAAGTCATGCGCAAGGAGAAATAGTTGCTTTTATGTAGATTACTGTGAATTCCATCAGGATTTTGTTTTATATGAGGTGCCTGAAGGCTGTCAAGAAGAAACATCAGTAGGTTGTTGCCAATATGAATTTAGAACTCCAGGGAGAAATCTGTGTTGTGTCCAGGTTTATCAAAGCATAAAGGGATATTGAAACCATAGTAAGGAAGATTTCCCAGGGAAAAAATTCAAGGGAGAAGACTAGAGGATTAAGGGTAGAGCCCTGAAGATTTTTGGCATTTATGAAATGAGCGAATGAAAGAGAGCCTAAGAAAAAAAAATAAAGCAGTACCCAGAAAGGTAGGTAGAGAATCAGGGGAGTAGGATTCTATGAGAAGAACATTTCAATAAGTGCAGGGGCATTAGCATTAGATGACAGAGAAGCCTTAGGGAAAGACCTGAGAGGTATCTTTTAGTTACTTATTTGTTGTGGCAACATTTGTCAGGGATCTCTTGTGGAGTATGGTCTTCCAACAGCCTCATAGTGCCAGTCACCAGCTTTCAAAATAGTACTTTAAAAAAACACCACTACAGTTGATTCTTGTTATCTTAATGCAGGTTAGGCCTTCTGACCTTTTTTTGCGTTTTAAAATGTGAAGCTGGAAAAAAAGACCTTCTCAGGTTGCAAGGGCAAAAATAATCAGGTTTCTTTATTTAGGTCTAACTACATAATTAACGGGGCTGGGACTTGGCTCAGTGGGTAGAGCGCTGCGCTGCAGTCTCTGAGGTCCCGAGTTCAATTCCCAGCACCGCAGAAATGGGAGAAGGACCTGGCAATCCACTCCCAAGGCAATCCCGAAATAATCAGCCATTGAAAACCCTATGAGGGTCGCTATGAGTCGGATACCGACTGGACGGCACCTAACAACAACAACAAACATAATTAACAGCAAAAATACTCTTTTAGGGGAAGAATGATTTCATTAAGAGAAAAATGGAAATTTTCTTAATGTTGCTAACCAAAGTGGTTCCTTACTTTTATTCTCAATGAAGCCAAATTTGCTACATATTTAAATTATATCTTGATGTGCAGAGAACCAAAAGATGAAATGTTGACCTTCTTAAATATTTTTTTTTTCATTTTATTTTCTTGGCTGTGTACACATAGATAGGCAAAGAGTTAAATGAGATAGCTTTGTTAATTCAAATGAAAGAAAATACAATAATCATGAAATGTTGAAAAATACAGTTGGAAAACTAGGAAAATTGGAAATCCAATGCTATATCTTTTTGTTTAATAGTTTATAATTTATAAGTACTCATTGTGATGGTAAGTGAAATAAATACCTTCTGAGTTATATTTTAAAATTGATTTCTACTTTAAGTTCTTTTCACTAGAAATCTTTCTTTCTTTATAATTCTTACCAAAATTACATGCTAAAAATATAAATAGCCTCTTTAGGTTTGCTCCAATCAATGAAATGCAGGATGAAATATCAGATGCTTAATCTGGATGAGAATATAAATGAAAAGGAGTCATGAGAGAGAACAAACACATGGTTGGATAAACATGTAAAAAAGACACCACAGATCCAATAAAATAGATACTTTTAAAACTACAGCTGCCAGAAAATGATTCTTTTGGTAGAAGAGAAAACTGAGTTGGAGGAAGGCAATTTGATGAAGGTACTTTGAGAAGTAATTAAAGGAGCTTTGATATTGCATGAAGACAATTTAATGAAGTCCTGCTGCTCTTTTGGTTTTATTTTTAAAAGTTGTCATTTGTAACATTCTCTTTGCTTAATTAAATTCAAGTCTTCTTTTATCCAAAAGATGGTATTTGCCTCCACTTTTTAAATAAACATTAGCCTGTCTCTGGTAGGTATTTTATGACATATTTAATATTTTTTTCATTTACTAGGTATGTTGACTTCACTAAGTAAGCCTTTCCTGGGGTTGCAGGCTGAGGCCAGGAGGGTATTGCTTGTGAGGGTCACAGAAGGAAGAACAAAGAGATATGTTCCACAATACAGGATACTGGGTAGAATCCCAAATCTGATAATGCCTCATCTGCATCAATGTTTAGGCCTGAAGGGAAGTATAGGATCCATTCGGGAAAAAAATGGTTTGAGACCAGGGGAGCCACATGGCACCTGAAAAAAATCTCAGTGAGCCTGAGAAGACTGGAGTACTTTTAGTAGTGCTTGTATTCTTGACAATATACACATTCAGCATTAAAGACTAGGCTGAGGATATACCTCAGAGGTAGAGTGCTCACATGCAAGGGCCTGGTTTCAATCCCCAGCCAATTAAAAAAAAAGAAAAGAAAAGAAATCAAAGCAAAGCCCTGTGATGTACACCAAGACTTTTATTCATTCAGCAAATAAGACTTATTACAATATATCATTTATATTTTATAGGTTGATAGTTTCTAATCACATGTGATAATATTTTAAATGGCTTCAAATTCCTGTTTTTGGTCTTTTCTTCTTTGTATCCGTTCCCCACTTAGTATAATGTTTAGCCCACCCTAAGTGCTAAATGGGGCTGGGATTTGGCTCAGTGGGTAGAGCGCTGTGCTGCAGTCTCTGAGGTCCCGAGTTCAATTCCCAGCACCGCAAAAATGGGAGAAGGGCCTGGCAATCCACTCCCAAGGCAATCCCGAAACAGTCAGCCATTGAAAACCCTATGAGGGTCGCTATGAGTCGGATACCGACTCGACGGCACCTAACAACAACAAGTGCTAAATAAATATTTGCTTCATTATTCAATAAATGTTGAACCATTTTGTATTTAAATATGGTATAGTGTTAACATTTCTAATTTTTTTTTTACCAATGAATCCATTTGATTATTCATTCATTTACTTTTTTAAACAGCACATACTTATTGTGTCTTGGGAATTATACAGAAAACAGAACTATTGCTTATTTCAACATCCCAAAAAGACACAATTCTGTTAGGTAACCTGACAAGTATATGCATAGTGAATTTTCAAAGTCCTGGGAGTAGCTGTTCTCAGAGGGAGAAGTTGAGAAGTCCTTCTAAATAAATGGAAGAAAAGCAGCATCTGCCAAGGGAGTCATGAGCTACAAATGCATATGAGTGTGGAGAGAAATGACTTAGTATGTGAATGTCCTGGAGATTGAGAAAAAGTAGAGAAAATAAATGCAAAGAGGGACCATATCATGAAGGCATGCCATAGAAGAGAATTTGAATTTTATTATTTATTTTGAGAAGCACTGATGATGCTTATGAAAGGATTCCTAGTGCATATCTTTTGTTCTTACTGCTTCACTTTCTACCCCATTTTTGATGCCCTTTATGCTGACTGCAAGTGCCTGTAACAATCTGTTAGGTCTTACAGCATTAGACCATCCAACCATAAATGTAGTGCTTGATACACACATGTGACTACCAAAGCTAGTTAATGATGGTGTCTGCATTGGAAACCCCATTTTCCTATTCAATATTCCCTAGGCAAACTTAACTCCAGTGTCAGGCTAAAAACATATGGAGACTAGGAGTTCATTTTTAAAAAATCTATTAAGTATAGAATTATAATTACTTCTTATACCAAAACTCTTTCAGAATTAAATGGGTAGATATTTATCATGAGGATACCAAACTCATATATTCTAAGAAAACACATTGTATTAGTTTCTAAATTAACATAACAGAACTAAAATGCAACCATGCCTTATAATGGCTAGTTAAAATGCAAAAATGTCTTCTTGAATGCAGGAAACACAAATCATTATGAACAGTCCTCATATTAAAACATTACCTTATAGCAGTTGGAAAATTTATTCCCTGTTCTAACTCTTAAATGTACTAAGCCAGAAATTTTATTTGTATCCATGTGTGTCAACTATATTGCTATTTATAACTAATTTCAAAACTTCCAAGTTTTCAAAGTTATTTAGTCTGGAAATATTAAAGAAACATAAAACCTATTTTAGCCTTCAAGACCAAAAATAGGTATTCTGCAGATTTTTTCTTCAGGAATTTTTAATGAATTACAATCTTTTATCAGAAATCTTGATGTATTTGTTTTAAATTATGGCAGAAGGATGTCTAAATAACCTGGAGCAGATAGTTGTCTATCCTAATGTAGTATTTCATGAAAAGTAGTCAGAGACATATCTCCATCACTGTTTTCAGCAGGATAATTCAGTATTCTATTCCCCTGGCAGTCAGTTTTCTTTCTGACATTGTATCCAGTATTTCTCAAGTAGCTTTTGAGAAAGTTCCTAATATCACAATCCCAGTTATTTTCAAGTATTGAAATTTTTTTCTTTTAATCATTTATGGAAAATAAGGTGAGATACTCCTACTCAACCATTTGTGAACAAGGAAAGTCATTCCTTGCAAATAATTTTTAATAATGATATCATCCAAATGGAATAATGAAGTTAAAACCTGTGGATGAGATTTGCTGATTGTAGTCAATCAGTGTAGGGGAAGATGACAGTACCTATAGCTCACACTAGGAATAACTGAGGCTACATTTAGAATTCAAAGCACTTCAATAAATTGAGAAATTCTGACAGTAAATCTCATTGAGGGCATACTCAGGGAACTACACGTAAGTATAATATTTAGCTATAAATTTAAAAAAATGGCTGGATATCGTGGCTGATACTTGTAATTCCAGTGACTTGGGAGGCTGAGGCAGGAGCATTGCAGGTTCAAGGCCAAAGGCAGCCTGTGTAACTTAGCGAGACCTTGTCTCAAGAAATAAAAAAGTAGGGCCTAGTGGTGCAGCTCAGTGATGGAGTGCTTGCAAACTATGCATGAGACTCCGGATTTAGGCTCCCAGTGGTACAAAAAAAAAAAAAAAAAAAGATAATTCACTATATGTTTATTGAATGAAAATTATCTAGAGATCATGTTGTTTTTAGGTGCCATTCTGTCAAGTATGACTCGTAGCGACCCTAGGTACAATAGAATGTAACGCTTCCGGACACTGTGCCATGCCTGGCACATTGTTAGTGCTTTTCTGCTATTCATAGGGTTTTCAAAGCTAATTGTTCCTGGAGTGGGCTGCCAAGTCCTTCACCCTTTTTTGCCCTGGTGGGGATCAAAGCCAGGGCATCACAGAGCAGCACTGTACCTACTGAGCTACATTCTTACTCCTCAACATCATAGTTGTTGTTGTTGTTAGGTGCTGTGGAGTTGTTATCCAACTCATGGCGACCCTATGTACGACAGGTGAAACAATACTGTTTCCACTTCTCTGCTATTCATAGGGTTTTCAATGGCTGATTGTTTTTTGGGAGTGGGTTGCTGAGTCCTTCTCCCAAGCCTACAGCACATGGTGTTACCAGGTAGTCTCCCATTCAAGTACTAACCAGGCCTGACCCTCTTAGCTTCTGAGATCTGACCGGATCAGACACCACAGCACTATGGCTGCAGGCATAGAGATCATAGTGGATCAAAATTGAATATAAATTAATGCTTTTCTTTTGCATGAAACATGTAGATTATATGGTATACATGGTTACAAATAAAATGAAACAGTATAATTCTGCCCCAGGGGACTAATAAGAAAGAAAATATAATAAAAAGACCCAAACTCTAAAGTATGTGCATTGCTTGTATTCATAATCAGAGGTGACTTTCCTGAGATTTGAGTACCATGTTGTCTGCATGGTTGGTTGAGAAGACTACATGTTTAGTGATTTTGCACTATTTTATGTTGGCAGTGATAACAACCTAGTTTGCTTTCTTCTGAGCCATTTTCTTGATATATACCCTAGAAAAATGTGACTCATTAAATCATTAGAAGTACTTGACTCTAGATGGTTATGCACCATCCTATGCTACTTAACCTGCAGCTGTAGCCCTGTGGCATCCGATCCTGTCAGATCTCGGAAGCTAAGCAGGGTCGGGCCTGGTTAGTACCTGGATGGAGACCGCCTGGGAACACCTAGAAGCTGTAGGCTTGGGAGAAGGACCTTGCAACCCCCTCCCAAGAATCAAACTGCCATTGAAAACTCTATGAACAGCAGAGAAGCACTGACAATAGTGTTTCCCCTGTTGTACAGAGGGTCGATATGAGTCGGATACCGACTCGAAGGCACCTAACAACAACAACAACAATGCTACTTAATGTTTTGGCTTAAATTAATTGAATATTTTAAAAGGAATTTACACTTCTCTTTTGGAATGGTCAATAATAGATGTTTCTCTTGGAAATGATATGTATCATTCTTGTAATCACTTACACACAATGTTTTAATTTAAGGTTAGCTTTCTTCATCTCGTCCATATGTTATATTGAGTTATAACTTTAGAGCAGGAAAGGGACCTTAGAGGTCACATGGTTCAGTTATCTTCTGAAATCTGAATCACCTTTGCATGATTCCTGATAGATAGCCAGAATGTGTGTCTAGTACCTGGAATAACAATTAACTTTCTAAATCCTTTCAAGTCTTGCTTACTGCTATTTTATCTGTCCTTTTCCTTTTGTCCTTTCAGGTTTTGTCTTGGTTTTGATCGTTATCATGGCTGGATATCTGCAAATAGCCTCCTATCTGATCTCTTCCACTTTTTCTAGAATATCTTTACACCACTGTCAGAAAAAAATTCCTAAAACACTTTGATCATGTTGCTACCTTTCTCAGAAGTTTTCGGTAATTCCCTCTTGCCTCCAGGATGAAGTCAGAACTCATTAACTTGAAATAATATGGTACTGGCATATTAGGTTTTAACCTCACTTTTTTTTTTTTTAACTTCTTAAGCATCTCTTTGAGCTTCTTTGGCCTACTCAGATTCACTGAAATGACACTATTCTTTCCTGTTTCAGTACTATTGATGATGCTATTCCACTTACCCCTGTATCTTGTACAGCTACCTTTTCCTTATTTCAGTACAATCCATATTTTAAGACCCTCTGTCAGTCCTCTTGTTTGCTAACTCACTCCAGACTACTGACAACACGCCATGTCTTCCTTTTCTGAATTCTTAAGGTGCCCTTTTTCAGCCTCGTTGATTTGGTGATTAATCATGAGCTAACTGGTGACAGTTTTCATATTGTTATATTGAACTATAATTTAATTTTTTTCATAGTTTTTAACTGGCTTTCTTCCTGATTAATTTTATGAGATGGCTTTATGAGTGTAAAGTAGATGGTTTCAAATTGTATGCCACCAAACTCTACCGATTCCTAGAAATGCAGCTTGGGGAAGGGAACGGGAATGAGACGTGTCAGTCCCCATCAGCTGCAACCAGAGCGTCTCTGCTTCGATCTGGTTCTTCTATCAAACTTTTGCCTTTGGTTACTTTGGAGGAAAAATTTTGAGGCTAATGATGTTTGAAAACAATGGACGTAGAGGACAGAAACCTTCACAGGAGGTAAGAAGACTTGGACTTTATGTCCAGCAGTACTCCTTCCTGCCCTGGCTTTTGTTTACTTGTTTTTAAAATTATAAGATCAGTGTATATGATCTCATGTATTTTCTATGGTAAAAGTTTCTGAAACTATGAAACTTTGCTTCATTAAAATAGGATGATGTTTTATTTTTTCAATTACATTTTTTTTCTTCTACGAAGGCAATGTTTATTTAAAACATGTGTTACCAAGTGGCTTGCAGTTTGTGGTTGCAGCCATGACAGAATGGTTCATATATAGCACACTAATTACATAATAATTAAATATGAGGAAAATGAATTATATGCCACATTTCCTCTTGATATAAACACTGTGTAAAGCATTTGCTTACTTTTTGTTCATCTATACCCCTTACAAATTCCTCATGAGTATCAGACCAGAAATCTTTATGTAATCTTTAAGACAAGAAGAAATATTACCTTCAGAAACTACAGAATTTCAAAGTAAAACAACTGCTGTGTATATAAGAAATAAAAAGCATGAAAGCTATGTCTGTGTAAAATCAGAGAATATTCTGCCTTACACTGACCTTTTTCCCAACAATCCTTTCAAAGTAGGGAGTAACTATAAAGATGGGCAACAAGTGTCATGGCTGTGTGTAAGAGCGACCCATCTTATTTGTTCTTCACGTCACACCAATAAGTCTTTAAGGGCACCTTGTGCAGTCATCTCTACAGAATTTGATCTGAAAAGTTGAAGAACTTAAGTCCTGAAATATACCTAGTCTGAGTCCTGCCAGTAAATTACAATGTGATTCAAATGGAATCCATAGTGAAATAGAGCAAAGTCTGAACTTCAGACATTGCAGTGTGTTAATCAGCAGGTTTCAGACACAAACCAAAATCTACAGAGGTGAGCCTAAGATCTCCACTAAGTTAAACATAGAATCAAGATTTTTAGAATACCCATTTTATACTTGTATTTTATAAAACAAAACAAACAGGAAAACATTGAAAATACAAAAGATATTAAAATAACAAGTCGTCTGTGTATCATTGTAGCCTAAGCTGTTTGTGGTTATTACAAATAATAACTTTTCATAACACAGGAAATGAGGTGTATGTTTCCCATGCTGATAGCATTTATGAATTGGTAGGCTAAGGACTTCTGCTGCAGGGCTTGACATTTATTTTAGAAGGATTCCACCAGGAAATTTAGATATCTCTTAAGTAGGATATATCCCCTTCAACTTCCAACAAATAGTCTTTGATGCTCACCATTTGCACTTTCTTCTCAAGCAAACCTGTCATGTTCAAGAAGAGAATTATGGAGACATTGCTGAAAACATGGCTGTTGACCAACATTTCAAAAATGCTGAAATTCTCTTAGGTGATTTGGTGAGTTGATTTTCCACAGGCCCCTGGTCAAATTCACTTGAAGAAACTTGAGGAAAGTACTGATGTCACAGGATGGAAGCAAAACACTGAAACCAATGTTTCCCTTTTTATCTTTGTCCAGTTACATCAAACATTTCGAAAGGAATATTTTCAACTTCAAAGCTGTACATATGGATGCATCTGGTAGCTCTTCTGTTGCACAGACTCTTGTGGTGGAATATAATCTGGTTTTCCAAGTTTATCCTATATGAAGAAAACTTTTTTTTTACAGATTCATCCAGTTGAGATCATGTTGGTCTTAGGGATTCTGTATGCCTCCATCTGTCCACTGTATTCTCATATAGAAAGTTATTGTAAGCAGAACAAAACAACCTTTAATTGCCACCATTCTCAGGTTGGACAGAATGCCTAATGCCTAGACATTTGTCCATCTCTTTGGACATGTGCTTCTGTTCCAGCTCTCTGCTTGTTAACGGGAAGCTAAGTGCATATACAACAAGTCAGGGAGGAGGAAATCCTGATGCTTTATTTTTTTATCCCAAACAATATTAGTCAATGTAAAGGTTCGACTTGGAATGAAGTATAAGAACATCTATTTTGGAATAGAAGATCTACACTTGAACTCTGGCAGTAGGAATGAGGAAATCTAGCCAAGTTATAGAAACTTACGGAATTCTATTTCCGTAATAAAGATAATCATGACTATGACTCAGGAGAACTATGAGCACCAAATGAGAATTATTAGTCTAAAGTGTTTAGTCCAGTGCTTGACAATTATCTGGACAATTCTACCTCTTTTTGTTTTCTGTAATTACCCATTTTATATTTCTGACTTATTTATAAATGACTTTGGACTTCTTTTTCTTTAAAAATCTCACACATAAGTTTGTAACCACTCAGGCTCTGAAAACATTTGCAATCAATATCCAACATTTTTAGTAGTGTCAATTTCACTGCAATAAATTGCTAATGAAGAGATGTTTAGCAATTTAGCTCTGCTTGTTTTGTTAAAATATGAACCCATTTACCTGGAGAAAAAGAGAAGAATTTAACAGAAAGTTGGTAAAAAGGATTCTTTGGGGAAAGGCCTGCAGCCATAGCCCTGTGGCATCCGATCCGGTCAGATCTCAGAAGCTAAGCAGGGTCGGGCCTGGTTAGTACCTGGATGGGAGACTGCCTGGGAACACCAGAAGCTGTAGGCTTGGGAGAAGGACCTGGCAACACACTCCCAAAAATCAGTCTGCCATTGAAAACCCTATGAACAGCAGTGAAGCACTGACAATAGTGTTTCCCCTGTTGTACAGAGGGTCGCTATGAGTCGGATACCGACTCGACGGCACCTAACAACAACAACAACATAGGGAAAAGAGATTTTCTCTGCTTTTTACATCTTGTTATAAGTAATAATTATATCACTGAATACAACTTTTAAAACTCGTGAGTCTAAACATCTGTTTTAAAATTTTGTTAGTTATGTTTTTTAAAAGCACTCATATTACTTTACATAGTCAAAAAGTTGTGCTCTGTATATTAGTTTGACTCTATAAAGATTTCAGACCAAGAATTCCATCTGTTTGTTACTTGAGACTCATATGTTGTGCATGAGACCAATTATTAGTATATCTGAAATTAAATTTATAGGGTGTGTAGATTTACTGTTAGATGACATCACCCATTTTTAATGCTTGGTTTTCTTTTACTCTTGAACCTGTAACTTCACTGGGCATTGGTCTCTTGTAAAATATGTAGGTCAGTGATGTATAGAGTTTAAATAAAAAGCCCTATACATATAAATTGCTTTAAGAATAAATTTTAGTATTAAATTCATGAATGAGGAAAGTCAGAGATTAATTTCTAACTAATTACTTTATTATACATCATTTAGGAAGAAAATGTCTACTAAAACTATTAAAGCCTACCTTTCAGTTTAATATAAGCATATTTTACTTAAGGAAATATAAATGTGAGGAGGAAAGTTTGCAGCCATGTTCTTCATGTGAGTTTTATGTCCTAAGCTTCTTTAAGCTTGGAAAGCCCATTATTTTCCTCTTTAATCTTAGTGGGGCTCAATTAAAATTTTCATGTGAGCATCATGGTTCAATTGCTTAGGGCATGTGTTTTAGATAATGTTAGATACAATGTTAATCTGAAAGTTGTTGTAACTAGGCTTTAAGAAATATATATTCATTTTATGATCATTGTTTGTAACCCCCAAATAGTTTCAAATATTTCATACCTCCATCATTCTTTGAAGCAATGAACCTTTTTTCAGTTGAATTTCATTTGTCCTTTCTGATACAACTAATCTTTCTCTTTCTCTTTTCTCTTCTCTTTTCTTTCCCTCCCTCCCTCCCTCCCTTCCTTCCTTCCTTCCTTTCCCTCCCTCTCTCTCTCTCTCTCTCTCTCTTTCTTTCTTTCTTTCTTTCTTTCTTTCTCTCTCCTCCTTCCCTTCCTTCCTTCCTTCTTTCCTTCCTTCCTTCTCTCCCTCCCTCTTTCTTTTTTTCTTTTCTTTTCTTTCATACTGGAGGCTGAACGCAGGGCCTCACACATACTTTTTGCATGTGCTCTTGCATCTCCAGCCTCTTTTAAATTTTTATCTTGAGACAGAGTTACACTAAGTTATGCAGGCTGCCTCTGGCCTCGAACCTGTGATCCTCCTACTCCTGCCTCCCAAGTCACTGGGATTACAGGAATGTATCACTGTGCCTGGCTTCAGATAAAATTTATAACATTAATTACCTCTAAATATATTTATGAATTTTAAAATTTTCATGTTAGTTATATTTCATAGTACTGATTCACATCTGAAACAGATGATTTTCATGTAGGCATGTTATTTTGGATCATTTTACAATGATATGATGTTACTTGAAAATAAGTGAAATCTTCCTCTTGGTTCTTGAGGAAGGCTATCACAAATTATTTCAGGCTTAAAGAATTACAAAAAAAATCATCATGACTCCCATTAACTTTTGCAATTAATACATTAATAATTATAATAAAGAATTATAAAAATAATGAAGTAAATTATGTCATTTTCCTATTGTTAAAAAAACTCTTCATCTATTCTAAATCATTATTGTAGATAGTGTTCTAAAGTATCATGAATATTTTTCCCTCTGTATGATTTGGAACCTGCCCTTATGTCAGGTATATAGAAGTAAGTGTTATTTTAAGGTGTTTCCGGCTCAGTTGTGATGGAATTTTGCGTGTATTTATGACAGTTTTGTTTCATGTCATTTCTCAGAGATAAGCACATTTGCTGTTCTAAAAAAGGAGAGAATCTAAGTTTAATGTAGCTCCTGTGTTAGGAAGGAGGTAATTGTGTGTCCTTTTAATCTGATACTTTAACATGAATAGAACTTTTTATATGTTCTGATGTTAAGTGAAAGGCATCTGAAAAGATAATTTAAACAAAGCTCATACATGCTAACATTGCCTTTAAAGACCAAAAAATATTCCTACACAGACATCCTTCTCCCCAAAAAATAAACCCAGGAAATATGTTAAAATAATGGTAAATTCACTATCTTAAAAGTACTTATATCAACATACAACATTAAAGAATAAAATAGTAGGTGATACTCTAGGAGAAAACATTTAAATCTTATATAACAGATAGTCTGTCTTCTCCCAGCTCATGTGCCCTGCACCCTCTGCCTTACATTGTCTTTCCATGTAGCACAGGGACACTCTGTGTATGCTGTATTCCTGTCATCTGAATGACAATCTTTAGGTCATTCTTTTTGTCTTAGTTGCTACAGCTTTTACTTTAGCCTTAATATCTAGCTTGATAAAAGTTAAATCCAGTCTTCTTAACCAGTTGCATATTTCTCCCTTCCCATCTTTTTGTTGGGAGAAGGACCTGGCAACCCCCTCACAAAAAATCGATCTGCCATTGACAACCCTATGAACAGCAGAGAAGCACTGACAATAGTGTTTCCCCTGTTGTACAGAGGGTCGCTATGAGTCGGATACCGACTTGACGGCACCTAACAACAACAGCAACAATCTTTTTGTATTTTAACTGTGTGTCTCTTGTAAATTGTATATATCTGTGCATTTACAAGGCACTGTGGTATCCTCAACTGTTCTTTTATTTCACTAAATTTTATTTGGGATTTCTGTCCAATTTGACATTACTCCTGATAATACATGTTATGTATTTCCTCCCTCCCTCCCACCCTCTCTCCAGGCCTTGATTTTTATTTTCTTGTAATTCTTAGTATTTAGTAATCTAGTACCACACCAGGCTCCATACCATATGCAGAAATGCCAATATTTCTTTAGTCCCTGGAGTCCGGGAGTATCACTTAGTGATAGACAGTACGCTTAGCATGTACAAGGACCTGAGTCAATCCTCAGCACCAAATACATTTTTGTTTTGCTTGAGGCACTGGACCTCACTTATTCAGGGTCTCATCAAGGGTTTAGTCCTCTGCTTCAAGGACTTTATAAGGCCCACTGGATATTTGAACTCTTCTACCAGTGGGACAGCTTAATATTCTTCTTCACTTCCTCCCTTTGCCATTCTAATTAAGTATTTGTAATGCCTGGTTTTAAAGCAGAAACATATTTCCTTGGCATGCAATCAGAATAATTATTTGCCCATTCTTCAGCACAAATGAAAGGTATTTCTTCTGAGCAATGCTGCTTGACAAGCTCATGGGCCATCTAATACTGAAAACAGAAAGTGCAGTGGCAAATACTGTTCTTTTGACTGTTACTACTGACCTTATCACTGTTTCAGGAAAGGCAGGGTGAGTCTGGACTGGTCCAATGATCAGGAGGTTCCCATCGTAGCAGCTCCATCTTGATGTGAAAGATGGAGACACTTCAGAAATCCAGCAGTTCTTCTGTCATCTTTAGCTAGATGCTCATGAAGTATCTTCATATCATTTCTGAATTTTTCAAGTTCCAATCTCCTGAACTATGCCTGGATCCAAGGAGTCATTAAATAAAGACAAATTAAAAAATAAGAATAAAAAGAGAGTTAGTAAAGAGTGCTGAAATGAAAATAGTTTCACCTGACCATCTTTCTGCCTCAAAGTGCTTTCCAGATTATGATGTGGGAGAAAAATGGAATTTTCTACATCACCTTTTGCCTACCACTTTCCAAGTGATACTGATATAAGGAACAAACACCTAGTTCAGTTGTTACCTGCCATTTTTGTTAAATAAGGATCACATCTAAAAACTGATGTCTTATTTTTCAATGGTGCTGGATGGAATAAACATTGGCCCTGTGAATTATTCTACATCCCAGCTCAACAAAATCTTAGGTGACAGTAAATTTAGCAATATTTTCAGTGTTTCAGCAAAACTAATGGCAGTTCTGACTTTATACAGCTTATTCTTTTGAGGATCGAATTAAATAGTCTTTCTTGTAGAAATTCTATAAGCATAGTGTGGTGACATTTATGGTTCTATGGTGATCAGAAGTTTGGAATTGACCACAACAATGTATACCTTTCAATAGTTTTTAAAGGGAAATGATTTGTTCACTAATGTAGGTTGGATGAAGGGGGGGTCTTTATAAAACAATGAAAAGGTCCTTGTTCGTGAAAATGTGTAGAAAAAGCTCAATGGTTAAAACTGGATCACTATCGAATGCCTTGTTATCTTCTCTTGGTATTAACAATTGCTTGATGAATGCAGCCAAATCAAAGATACCTGAAAATTCACACAGAGGAAGAATTCATTTCACATCCTCTTACTGTACTATCAAATGGTATAGCAGGCTGAATAGTAGTCCT
The DNA here is from genome assembly GCA_007922755.1 of Pedetes capensis. Taxonomy (NCBI): domain Eukaryota; kingdom Metazoa; phylum Chordata; class Mammalia; order Rodentia; family Pedetidae; genus Pedetes; species Pedetes capensis. The sequence goes on from VMDO01007900.1 coordinate 24,691, forward strand.
TTCAAAGTGTCCACACTAGGTTCACAAGAACCTGTGTCTGTGTTAAATTAAATGGCAAAGGGATGTTGCAGATGTGATTAAGGTTAGGGACTTAGAGATGGGGAAATTATCCTGAATTGTCTGAGTGGACCAGTCTAATAACAGGAGTCCTTAAATGCAGAGAACCTTTCCTGACTGTGATCAGAAGGAAAGGCTGTGGCAGAGGTGATAAGAAACATATGATGTAAAGAAGACTCCTTCACCTACCACTGGCTTTGAAGATGATGAAAAGATGCCATGGGCCAAGGAATGCTGTGGTCCCCAAATCTGGGAGTGGCCCTTAGCTCATAGCCAGCAAGAACATGCGGATGGTTCTGCAAGCAGGAGAACTCAATTTAACCAGTGGTCGCAATGAGCAAGCAAGGAAATCTTCCTCTAGAGCCTCCAGAAAGGAAGACAACCTTGCTGACACCTTAATTTTGGCTTAGACATGAGATCCGTGTTAAGATTTATGACCCATAGAACTGGAGGATAATAAATTTGTGTGGTTTACCAAGTTTGTGGTAATTTCTTATAGACAGCTAATACACAGGGTATTTTTCTTCTTAAATTGTCATAGAATACAAAGGAAAAATATAATGAAGAATGAAATTCTAAGTAAAACTTTTTGTATGTTAAAAACAACAAAGCATGGGCTGATCTTTGTAATTTGATTGCAGCGATTTTTTTCCATACTATTGTAATATTTCCTAGTGAGTGCACATAGTGTTGGCAAATTGCTATTGGTATATATGTATGGGAAAAAAAACTCAGGACCCTCAATTTAAGTAAAAATTCATTTATAGCTCAGAGTTTTAATGTGAAGTGACTTCATTTTACCACCATGTTTTCTTTCCTGTCAAGAAGGAGCTGTGTTTAACTTACTTCTCAAAGGAATTTTCATTGGTTAACTTCTTAAAGTAATCAGCTTGCCACTCTGAAAAGCAAATGGCAATTAGGACTCCCTTACATTACAGCCAGGAAGGATGTATCCTGGCTGAATGTCAGGGGAGTTAAATCCCTACATACTCTTGTTGAACACTTAGGGAGCATGTGCCTCAGAGTGGGATCACACAAATGGCCCTGTGGTTATTCTTAACTTTTTGGTGGTAACAGCAGTTCATGGAAAGTAACATTAGTTTTTGTCTGAGATTGATTTTTCCGTGTTTAGAAATTTGTCAATTTTCTCAAGGATTAAAAAGGAAAAAAAAATACAAAGAAAAAAGAAAGAAAAAAGAAAAAGTTCAAGGGCTGATTAATTCTTTGCCTTTTTCCATTTTCTGTACCTGACAATGATTAGCCATTTCCATACAAAAACATCTTACTTAATATTCATAAGCCTATTCAGGTTACTATGTGTTTTCCTTATCAGTAATAGGAAAAGAAGGCCAATGGAAAAACTAGAATAGAAGATATACATATGAACCTGAACAGAAACTAGTGACAGATTTGGTTTTAACATTATAATCAAGTCACTCTCTTGGCAAAAAATATATAGTAGTTCAAATAGATCTTCCTTCCCTCCATCCCTCCCTCTCTCCCTTCCTTCCTTCCTTTCCTTTCTTTCTTTCCTTCCTTCCTTTCATTCCTTCCCTCCCTCCCTCCCTTCCTCCCTCTTTTTTTCTCTTTCTTGCTTTCTTTCTTCTTTCCTAGGTGGTTTGAACCCATGGCCCCACAAATGCTTTGCAAACACTCTACCAATAGCTGCACCTCCAGCCCATTTTATACTTTTTAGTTTGAGACAGGATCTAAGTTATGTAGCAGCCCCTGGGCTCTCAAACTCGAGATCCTCCTGGCTCGGCCTCCTAAGTCATTGTGATTATAGCTGTGGGCCACAACACCTGGCAGATTTATTTTCTTATTATAAGTTACATACTAAATTAACATTCATAATTTGTTTTTTCAAAAATTGATCTTGGCTGTTATAATTTAGAGAGAACATAGCCAAAGTGGTGTCCTTATTTGATGTGCAAATACATAACTAAAAGTATTACATGGTAACCAAATAAGATAATATGGATAAATTGTAAGCAAACCATGTAACCTACATTGTGATTTAAGAGTGGGTTCTTGAGTGGCTAAAAATTTAGACCCTGAACCAGTGTGCTTTCTTTACTTATGACTTGATTTGAAAGAATGTGCCTCGTTTTTCTTATGTATAGAATGGGAATTATAACTATTCTTACTTCATAGCTTTGTCAGGAGAATTGAATGTGTTAACATGTAATGTCTCAGATTATTGCCAATCACAAGATAAGTGCTCAACAAACATTAGCTATTATTACTTTTTATTTTCAAACACATGAACTAGTATAGTTATTTATATCAGTAGCTGGCTCCTTTTTTATATTTACTGTATACCAACAAGTGTTATATAAACTTTGACACTTTTACATATTTCTTGTTTTTTCTCTTTCACTGGATATTTTAAAGCATCTCCTTGTACTGTATATGCAAAAATATTCATGTCTTTAAAATGTGGAATATGAGTTTAAAAATATAACTGTGGTGCCATTATCTTAACAAGGTTAAAAATAATATCTGGCTTTTATCTAATACTCAGACTATGACTACATTTCCAGTTTGTCTTAACAATGTATTTTTGTAGCCATTTGTTTAGTCTGAATTCAAACAACTTTTACTTAACATAAGTGTTATAATGTAAGTGCCTTTTCCCTCTTTTTAAAATTAGGTCTATTAAGGTATAATTTATATTTAGTGAATTTTACTTTTTAAATACAAGTTCTATGGATTTTGACACAAGTATACAGTCATGTAACCACAACCATGCAGAGAAATTTCTCTCATGATTCTTTTGGCCAATTCTTCCCCTCTTACTTTAGTTCCTTAGCAACTTACCTGTTTTCTTGTCCCTTTAGTTGTGTCTTTCTTAGAGTATGATAAAAATGAAATCATATTCTTGTAGACTTTTCAATATAGCTTCTTTCAATTAGCATAATTATTTTTAAACCCACCATCTGTTTGGGTGTTATCAGTAGCTTGTTCCTTTTCCATAGCTGAGCAGGGTTCCATCATATGGATATTGTTGCAAATCCTTTAACTCATCACTGATTGATGGACATTTGCATTGTCCTTTCGTTTGGTTTGTTTCAGGATCTTTTAAATTAACCCATTAAAATATTCATATGTATCATCTTGTGTACAATTATGCCTTCATTTCTTTGGGACAAAAACCTCAGAGTATATATCTAAGTTTACTAGGTCATATTCTGCTCTGTTAAGCTTTATACACAACTACTAAATTGTTTTTCAGAGTGACTATACTATTTTGCATCTTCCAAGGCAACATATGAAAATTTTAATTGCTCCACCTCTTTGCCAGCACTTATTTTCAGCATTTAAAAAATTATTATATAGCCATTATAATAGGTTCATACAGTGGTGAATTTTAGTTTAACTTACATATCTTGATTACTGATAACCTTGAGAATCTTTCAGTGTCCTTGCTTTTCTATAAAGCCCTCCCCAGAACATTTTTTTCCAATTCCATTGATTGGTAGAGGAAACTGAACTAATCGGTGTCTTATTTTTTCTTCATTGTATTCATTAAACTGATCCTCAGTCATTTGCTGTTACTCCCATAAATTGGGGATATGCTTGATTAGGTTTTAAGTTTGTTTGCAAGTTTGTTTATTTTGAGGGCATGCTTCATAGGCCATTCATTTCATATTACATCACTTTGAGAGGCACAAAATGTCTGCCATTGAGTTCAGACGCTATTTCCATTCTAAAGCAGACCATCAAATTTCCATCTAATGGCTTCATTTACCTTTTCCCACATCACTGCTTTCATTAGGTGTTACAAAATCGTGACGAATCCTAAATTTACACTTCTTCTGGATTTATCAGTTGGATTTCTTTTGTAAAAGAAGATTTTGCCTTGTCTTGTAGGACTACCTGGTCACCTAAAATTTATATAGAAATGTTTATATAGAAATATGTATTTGCTGAATTTTACAGGATAGTTTCCTAAAGACTTCTAGTCATAATTAACAAGTAGTAATGGTGATTTTGTTTATTGTAGTCTTTTTCTTTGAGTATCATTATGAATTCCTGGGTTTTAAATATATTCAGTGTGTTTCAATCCATTGCAATGATTCCTATTGATTTTTAAAATCAGGATATTTTGATGATATGAGAATCAAATAGTAAGTATACAATCACATAAATTTCCATATGCTCTTGAATGTGAATTCTTTTTTGGTTCTCTCTTTGGAACAATCTCACATTGAAAATTGTCCAGCACTGAAAAGAAAAAAAGAGAGAGAAGGAGGAAAAAAATATTTGGTAGTATTTGATGGAGATTGATATAAATTGTTCAAATCATGGACAATTGACATTTTTATTTTCTTGAGTGTTCCTACCTAAGAACTCACCATTTTCCCTATTCTTTTGGGTCTATTTTTGGAACATTCATGAGTGTTTGAATATTTTCCTTGTCTAATGTTTTCACATTTCTGTATGAGTAATCTTTTTGGTTGCTATTTAAGCCAGGTCTTTTGTTTCAGTAGAAAAACATTGCAAATATATATTTTTAAATGCATTTTTGTTTGTATACATGAAATCTTCCATATGTTAACTTGTAAGTTTTTTATATTACTGTTATCTCCTGTTTACAGAAAATTTTCAGTTAATTTTCTAGTTTTTCCAGGCATTTACTTACAATTAGAAATAATTCTGCCTTTTTTTCCCCTCCCAATTCTCCTATCTCTAATTGCTTTGTCTTGTCTAATTGTGTTGGATAACACTTCCAAAATAATGTTAAACAAATGGTAGCATCCATATTGGACATACTTTTCTCATTTCTGAATTTACTTCTCAATATTTGTGGCATTTCCCCAATAAATACAATTTGGCTTTTGTTACATTATTATGATATGTAAGAAGAGAAACAAGATTGGTTTGCTATATGGTATGCTACCTCAGAACTGGCCAGCAGAATAAAGGGCATTTTAAATTAGAAAGTTCATCAGTGATGTGATTTCTACCTTTTGAATTCCTGGTAGGGAAGGTACTTGCATAGTTGGTGTGCTTGTCTAATCTGGTCTTTTCTCCATGCTGGCTTCTTCTGCTCCTACCTTCCCATCTCTGCTCAACCACATGGCCAACCTCCCTTCTGGGTCATTTCCTGCCTTGGTTCCAGCCTATCTTCTGGGTCTTCATCCGGGGCCATACCTCCTTATCTATTTGCAGTCCTATTTCCAGTGGTGCTGGCTTTCCTCCCTGGGTGGTATTTCTTGGATGTTAGCTCATCTCTCTACCCATTTGGTTCTCATTTATGCTAGTCACTGTGAATCACAACCATACTTGGGCAAGAGTAGGAAAGGCAAGCACTCCTGGTGGATGAACCTAAAAAGACTCAGAAAAAAACTGTACTTAAGTACATCCGTGAGGTAAAGTCAGTGAAGGTAAAAATGCTAGTTTTAGTATAAAATGACCCCACAGAGAGAAATGGAATTCCTGGAATGATGTTAGCCCAAGGGCATCTTGCGCACCCTCTTTCTCCCTAGCTATAAGACAGGGCAGATGACCTGTTGCACTCTGCATATCACAGCTTCTCTCCTGTGCAGTAAATCTTCAAATATTGTCAAAGTGTCAAGAATATTCCATTTTTTAAAAAATTTTCTTCTGTCAAGAATGTCACCTCCTAAAACCCTGGCCTCTCTTCTTTTTTATTATTGTTAGCTCTGTTACCCTCATGGTCAGATGTGAAATTTGGATCTGGCTTGTTGTTGCTTTATTTTTCCTATGCAGCCTCTGGCAGGTTCCTTGTTCTTTACCTGCTTAAGTATTTTATGTCCTGTTTTTATTCATGGTTTTCCTTTTCTGCAAGGAACTTTTCTTTTTACTTATTTAATTTTTTGGCATACTTTTTGGTGGGGGAAGTTATTTTGATGTCTTATTTAAGTGCAAATTTTATTTTTCAACCATTCACATATATTTCTATACATTATATCTGGTCTCATCTGTCTTTATATTTGGGAGTTTTCAGATAACTTACAAGGAAAATCTGAAAGAAGCCTAAGGCTCAGTTATTAAAACCCCTTTCATAGATGAGGACGGGAAGGCACTAACCACTTAAGTAATGTGCCTGAGGGCAGAGGACAGCTCAAGCCAGCCATCCCTTCCACAGTATGTGCTAGACACCACTGTGCTGCAGCTGTACCCATACACACTTCCTTTCTTTTCACTCCTTCCTCCAGTTCCCTCTTTCCTGCCCTACTCTTGCTTCCCTTTTGTCCTTCCCTCTTCTTTTTGCCTACTTTCCCTGATACCAGGGTACACTGTCCTGGACAGTGACACACAGGTCCCTATAAACAGCCATTTGCCACACCCTGTTCATCTCACCATTCCTGTGCCAAGGGTTGCTGTCCAGAGCCATATGCAGACTGTAAAGAGAGTACTTAACTTGAACAAGGCTTCAGTATCTTGTTTATCATCTTTTGTAATGTTACTTCATGCAGCAGATTGTTAAGTTTGAGTTTACCTTTTTGGCTAATGGTATATTTTTATTTATTGTGGTATTTATGTAAATGTTAGTATCATAAAAAAGGCTTGAGTTCCTGTCATTATCAAATGTCTTGCAACTATCTTTGAAGTTAATAATCCCAGAAATTAAAACAATGAATCTTATAGAATGGAAGAAATCCTTTATGATGCAATAAATAATTGTATAGAAAATGTACTGAGAAAAAAAGTCATATAACACTCCAACAGGAAATGGTATAGAAAACACTATCCCTTCAATAGACATTAGAATTTCCTCTTCTTCTGGGACATTTTAAATGTAAAGGACTTGAAATCTCTTTGACATTTGGGAAGACTAAATGGGCAGTAGGTAAAAGGGCTCAGCAAAATGCTTAGCATGCAGTAAGTGCTCAATAAATGTTAGTGATTAGTATTAGTAATGAGCAATGGTTTGAAATACAGTGGTACCTTGCCACTTGACTGTAATTGGTCCTGGAAGGCTGGTCAAGCGCAGTTGATTTGAGTGCCGAGCACTTTCTCCATAAGAAATAAAGTGAGTGTATTTCTTGGTGTCAGCACCATACTGAATAGCTAATTTTGACACATGTATGTCACTCACATTCTTAGCAATATGTTCTTTTTTGAATTCAAATATTTTTACTGTTCTCCTCTTTCCTTCACTTTTATTGCCAGGAAGTTGCTTGATGGCTATGGTGATGACCATATGGTATACGTTTGTGTATATATGTATGTATGTATGTATGTATGTATGTATGTATGTATACACACACACACACACACACACATAGCAAACAAAACAAAACTATGAAATCATGAACACAGCGACAAGACAGGTATTTCCTCCTGAAAAAAACACTCAAAGTGACACTTTTCCCTTTGCTTCACTGAGAAGTGTCACAGGTAAGTGTGGCGCCTCAAACAAGTAGTAGCACAGTGGTCCAGTGCCAAGCAGATACTCTAGTGCTGAACCACATTCCTCTCAAAAATATTGGTCATGGACCAAAATGTTTGAGCTCAGAGAAGTTCAAGTGCTGATATAACACTATACTCCTAGTTCTCTTATATTCAAAGCACATATTTTTTTTAATTTGTAATTTTTTAGTGTACAACTTAATCAGTTTCATTATGACATTTCCATACATACATATCATTGTACGTTGGTCATGTTTACCTCCCCCCTTACCCTCTCATGACCCTCTACCCCTAACTCCTCCCTCCTCAATCATAATCCTCTTTCTACTTGCTTGTCTTGTTTGTGTGTTTATCTATCTACATCAGTATTTCACATTAAAGGGAAAATATGTGATATTTCCTCTCATTTCTCCCATTACCTTTTTTCTTGCCCCTTTTCCCTTCCTTTCCATCCATTATCTTTACTCTCTACTTTCATGATCTATATATTTAAAAATTGTTGTTGTTAGGTGCTGTCAAGTTGTATCTGACTAAGAGTGACCCTCATAGGGGTTTCCGTGGCTGATTGTTTTGGGATTGCCTCAGGAGTGGATTGCCATGTACTTCTCCCATTTTTGTGGTGCTGGGAATCAAACCTGAGATCTCAGAGACTGCAGAGCAGCACTCTACCAACTCAGCTAAATCCCAGCCCCATTTAAAAATTAAACATTGAAATCTAACATCCACATACGAAATAAAACACACTATGTTTGTCTTTCTGGGTCTGACTTATTTCACTTAAAATGAGGCAGATACAGGAGGATCACAGATTTGAGGCCAGAGGCAGCCAGTGTAAGTTACAGAGACCCTGTTTCAGGATAAGAACATTTAAAAATGTGCTGGGCATGCAGCTCAGTGGTAGAGCACTTTGAAAGCATGCATAAGGCCCTGGGTTCAGCTTTCAGGTACTGAAAAAAAAGTTTCATTTTCCAGAAAACTCCATAATTTTGTCCTTTTTTATGACTGAATAAAACTCCATGGAGAGTGAGTGTGTGTATACATAACACACACACACACGCATGCGCGCACATACACACACACATATATATCATGATTTCCTTATCCATTCATCTGTTGATGGACACCTAGGTTGATTCCATATGATGCCTATTATGGTTAGCATCACTACAAACCTAGATGAGCAGGTATCTCTGTGCTATGTTGACTTATATTCCTTTGGGTATATATCCAAGAGTGGTACTTTTGGGTCATATGGTAGTTCTATTTTTAGTTTTCTGGGGAATCTCCATACTGATTTCCATAGTGGCTGCACCAACCTTCATTCCCACCAGCTGTGTAGGAGGTTCCTGTCTCCCTGCATCCTTGCTAGTATGTGGTATTACTTGTTTTCTTGATGGTAGTCTTTCTGATTGGGGTGAGATGGTATCTCAGTGTAGTTTTGATTTTCCTTTCCCGGATGGTTAGGAATATTGAGTATTTTTTCAGGTGATTTTTTTTGATATTTGTATTTCTTTTTCTTTTTTTTTTAAATTTATCTATCTTTTTATGTGCAGAAGTATTTTTTTTAAGTAGTTGGTACATCAATGCTTGGTGCATATATAATTGTGATATCTTCCTAATCAATTATTTCCTTTATTAATATGTAGTGACCTTTATCCATTTGAACTAATTTTAACTTGTAGTCTATTTAGGTATAAAGATGGCTACTTTTCCTTTTTTTTATTGCTTCCAGTTGCTTGTTATATCAATTTTCCTCCTTTCACTTTCAGTCTATGATTATCCTTGCCAGTGAGATTTATTTCTTGCAGACAGTAAATTGTTGGATCTTGTTTTTAACCAAATCTACTAATTTATGTCTTTTATTTAGAGAGTTAAAACTGTTCATATTTAGAGTTACTATTGAGATGGGTTAGATTGTTCCTGTAATTGTGTTGAGTCTTTCCCTGTTTGGTTCATATACTGTTTGTTCCTTTCTTTCTCCCTTTTTCATGTTCAGAGTTTGCTTTTTTATTTTTTTTTGAGTTAGACACAACTGACTCTTTCTTAGTTATATTTAGCTCATCTTTTCCTCTCATGAAGCTTATTCTTCCCTGTCCTGTCATGGCATGTAGGATTCCTTTAAGTTTATCTTCTGCAGTACTGGCTTAGTGATCATATGTTGCTTTAGTGTGTATCTTGGAAGGTCTTTATTTCTCCATTGATTTTAAGTAACTATGATGGATATAATAAACTTAGTTGGCAGTAATTTACTTTCATGGCTTAAAATATACAATTCCATGCTTTGCTGGATTTTAGGGTTTGTGCTAAGATATCTGATGCTATTGGGATGGATTTGCCTTTGTACATAAATTGGTGTTTTTCCCTTGCCCATTTTAATATTTTGCCTTTGTTCTGTAGTCTTAACATTATAGTGGTAATATGTCACAGGAGGTTCTTTTCTGGTCATATCTATTTGTTCTAAATGCCTCTTGTGGTTGGACATTCATTTCTTTCCTCAGATTTGAGAACATTTCTGCTATAATTTCATAGATTAAGTTTTTTATGCATTTAGGTTTTTTTTTTTTTAAATCTTAACTCCTTCTATCCCTGGATTCTTAGGTTTGGTATCTTCACTATGTTCCTAAGATATTGGAAATTGTGGTCATGTTCTTTTATTTTGCTTTTCCTTTGTTGATGTCTGAATGTAGTGTTTCTGTAACTGTGTCTTCCATCCTTGATATTCTTTCCCTTCTTGATCTAGTCCACTGATACTTTCCACCATGTTTTTAAAATTTGATTTATTGAGTTCTTCACTTACATCATTTCTGTTTGGTATTTTTCAAACTCTGTTTTCTCATTGAATTTCTCATCCACTTTCCTGACTTTGGTAACTTTCTGACCTAGGTCCTGTTTTGATTTCCTTGCTTCATTAATTTGATTATTTATGCCCTCTTTGAAGTTAGTGATCATTTTTACAAGTAGATCTTTGAATTCTTTACCTGACATTTCACATATTTTAATAATGATTGATTCATTATTTAAAGAATCATGGGCTTATAAGGAGGTGTGTTGCCTTGCTTTTACTAGTTTCTTGTGTTTCTGCTTTGTGCTCTGTGCATCTGTTGTTGTTGTTGTTGTTGTTGTTGTTGTTGTTGGGGCTGTTAAGTCACATCTGATTCAAAGCAACCCTATGTACAACAGGTAAAACACTCTCTAACACTGTGCCACGTGTGGCACTATTTTCAGTGCTTCTCTGCTATTCATAGGGATTTCAGTGTAGAGTGTTTCAGGAGTGGGTTGCCAGGTACTCCTCCCTTTTGGGTGTGGTTAGTACTGGTGTACCTGAAGGGATGGATATTTCTTCCTGTTTTATTTGGAGATCTTCTTAGTGAGAAAGAGGATTTCTCTTGACATTTCGATTCCCAGTACCACTCCCAGAGGACTTTAACACTTTAACAGGTATACTGTCTGGCCAGACCAGCTACAGAAGTACACTTAAAATCACTTGAAACCAACTTCTGTAACATCAATGGCCACAGAACAGAGAATAGCAATAATAATAGAGTAGGCTAGGAAATTTAAAATAATATTTAAGGTGAAGGTAAAAAATACTAATTGCCTGAACTGAAAATGGGCAGGGCAGAGAAAGGAAAGAAAGAAAATAGGCCATTATCTCTCAGATTGCATGAGAGTAAATTTGAAATGGCGAAGAGACCTCAACATAAAACCATAAACCTTATAACTACTTGCAGAAAAGATAGGAAACATGCCCTAACACATAGGCACAGGAAAGTATTTCTTTAACAAGGCTCCAGTTACCCAGGAAACAGCACCAAAAATTGACAAATGGGATTATATGAAATTAGAAAGCTTCTGTACAGCAAAGGAAACAATCAACATAGTTAAGGAAGAGCCTACTGAATCTTTGAATCCTGCACACCTGACAGGATTAATTTCTGGATTATACAAAGAATCTAAGAAAGCAAATCCCAAGACAACAAATAACCTAACATACAAGTAGGCAAAAGAAATGAGCAGACAGTTCTCAAATGAAGAATTTCACAGTCTAAGAAACATTTTTGAAAGTGCTCAGTATTCCTAGCCATTAGGAAAATGCAAATCAAAACAACACTGAGATTCTACCTAACTCCAGTAAGAATGGCCAAGATCAACAAAAATAATAACAAATGCTGGTGAGGATGTGGAGAAAAATGAAACCTCTTACGCTGCTGGTGGGACTGTAAATTAGTTAAACCACTTTGGAAATCAATATGGAGATACCACAGAAAACTACCATGCCTGGGTATATACCCAAAGGGAGACGAGTCATCATACCTCAGAGACACCTGCATCTCCATATTTAATGCAGCACTCTTCACAATCACAAGGATATGGAGCCAACCAAGATGTCCATCAACAGAAGAATGGCTAAAACAATTGTACATATATGCGATGGAATATTACTCAGCAATAAAAAGAATGAAATAATGTCATTTGTAGCTAAATGGATGGAACTGGAGAATATTACCTTAAGTAAATGAACACAAACTCAAAAAGAAAAAAAAAACAGATGTTCCTCACTCATATGTTGGAACCTAAAGTTACTTAAAGGAAGAGGAGAAAACACTATACATATGTAAATATATAAAAATGAACAATCAAATTTAGCTAAGAAGGAACAATATGAACAGAATAGAAAGAGGGAGAGAACTAGTGAGGGGAATCAAAAGTTAAGGAAGGCAGTAAGAGGAGGAGAAACATTCTAAAGGGGTAAAGGGGGAGAAGATAAGCTCAATATAAATGATGCGACTTTACAATACATGGGAAAAATAGGGGAATAAAACCCATAATAGCATACAGGTTTTACCACATATTAATCAAAGGTTTCCATAAACTTTGTAAGTTGATGAAAATGTAACTAAAAGTGGTGTAATTGTTGCACAAAGGAAAAATCAAATGCTGTATTACTCTATACCGAATCAACATTTATCAATAAAGGGAATAAAAGAGTCAAAGATCTAGAAAGGAAATGAGTATTATTAAGAAGAGGGAGGGAAAAGAGCAAAAGTGAAAAAAAAATCATGGTAAAGAGAAAAGTTATAAATAGAACTTCTTGTTGTTAGTGCCGTTGAGTCAGGTCTGACTTATGGTGACCCTATGTACAGCAGAATGAAACACTCCCTGATTCTCTGCCAGGCACAGGATCATATTTATGTTTAAGCCCATCGTTGTAGGCACTGTGTCAGTCTATCTAATGGAGGGCTTTCCTTTTTTCATTGACCTGCCACTCTCCCAAACATTATGTCCCTCTCCAGGTATTGGTCTCTGCTGACTGCATGTACAAAATATGTAAGACGAAGTCTAACCATCCTTTCGTCCAAGGAGCACTCTGGTTGCATATCTTCAAGGACAGATCTGTTGGTTCTTTCGTAGTCCATGATTTATTCAACATTTGTCTCCAGCAACATAATTCATAAGCATCATTTCCTGTCTATCTCTCTTGGTCAGTGTCCAGCTTTCGCAACCATATGATGCAACTGAAAATACAATAGTGTGAGTCAGGCATACTTTTGTCTTCAGTGAGACATCTTTACTTTTCAATACTTTAAATAGATCTTTTGTCACAATTTTTCCCAAAGCAATGGTTCTTTTGATTTCTTGACTCCTGCTCCCACAGGTATTGATTGTGGAACCAAATAAACAAAATTGTGGATAACCTCAATCTTTTCTCTATTTATTGTGAAGTTGCCTACTGACCCAGTTGTAAGGATTTTTGATTTGTTGATGTTGAGGTGCAATTCATACTGAAGGCTATTTTCTTTGATCTTCATCAGTAAATGCTTCAAATCTTCTTCACTTTCGGCCAACAGAGTTGTGTCATCTGCATAATGCAGGTTACTAGTGAGTCTTCCTCCAATCTTGGTGCTCTATTGTTCTTTATGAAGTCCACCTTCTCAGATAATTTGCTCAGCATAGAAATTGAAGAGATAGGTGAAAGGATAGAGCCTTGATGCACACCCTTCTTGACTTTAAACTAAGCAGTGTTTCCTTGTTATGTTTGAATGACTGCCTCCTGGTCCATGTACAGATTCCTCGTGAGTACAATTAGGTACTCTGGTATTCCCATTATTTGCAGTGCTATCCATAATTTTTTATGATACACACAGTGAAATCTTTCTGATATTCTTTGCTTTTGGCTAACATCCATCTGACATCAGCAATGATGTCCTTGGTTCCCTACCCTATTCTGAATCTGGCTTGATTTTCTGGCAGTTCCCTGTCTATATACTGCTGCAGATGCTTTTGAAAGATCTTTAGTAAAATTTTGCTTGGGTGTGATGTTAATGATATTGTTCGATAGCTACCACATACAGTTGGATCCCCCTTCTTGGGAGTAGGCACAACTATGGATCTTTTCCCATCAGTTGGCCAGGTAGTTGTTTTCCAAATCTTTTGGTATATACATACATGTTAGTACCTCCAGTACTGCATCTGTTGACACATCTCTGTTGGTAGTCCATCAGTTCCTGGAGGCTTGTGTTTCACCAGTTCCTTCAAGGCAGCTTCCACTTTGTCTTTCAGTACCATTGGTTCCTAGTCATATGCAACCTCTTGAAATGCTAGGTCATCCACCAATTCTTGTTTGTATAATGGCTCCATTTATTCCTTCTATCTTCTTTTGATGTCTCCTGCATCATTTAATATTTTTCCTGTAGAATCTTTCACTATTGCCACTCATGGTTTGAATTTTTTTCCTCAGTTCCTTAAGCTACTCCTTAGTCTGTCTTATTCTGTAAGTTCAGCTGAAACCTGCCCACCCTGGGTGACCCTGCTGGTATCTGAGACACCAGTAGCATAGCATTCAGCCTCATAGCAACTTCCAGGTCCCCACAGTATGGCAAACTGACAGTTGTGTGTGGGGGGATAAATAGAACCAGGTAAATATAAAGAGAGCAATAAGAAGTAAAAAGCTTAAAAGATTTCTTTTTCAAAAAATATAGGTAAATATTAAAAGTAAAATAAATAGAAAAAGAGAGATACAGAGGCAGTGTATGATTAGAAAAGTAAAACTAAGAAAGAAAAAGATAAAAATTACATTAGAAAAAAATGAGGAAATGAAAATTAACAATGGAAAGTAGGAAGAAAAGAAAGAAAGGGAGGAAGGAAGGGAGAAAGAGGGAGGAAGGTAGAGAGAGAGAGGAAAGGAGGAAGGGAGGGAGGGAGAGAGAGAAGAGAAGAGAAGAGAAGAGAAGAGAAGAGAAGAGAAGAGAAGAGAAGAGAAGAGAAAAGGGAAATTCCGATCTGCAACCTCAGTGTCTTGGAATAGTTTCCTTCTTCCTATTCTGATTCCTTTGTTTCATTTGTTTTATTGTGTCACACAGAGGTTGTCTCTAATCTGCCATTTTACACTGGAAGTCAGTGCATACTTTCAACTGTTAGCTGGGAAGAATTCTATTCTGTCCTGAAAGTTGAGAAATCTGAGCAGGGTACATACCTGAACAGAACTTCATTCCACATTTTTTCCAAAGTGAGCCAGCATAAGGCCTGAAAGCCTTCACTATTTTTAGGAATTCATTTTTGGGTCTTTGCCATTGCTTGGAAGGGTGTCTAAAGAGCCAGAGTTCTGTGTAATAAAATATATGTATATAATTTTTGTTTGGGAAAATTATTTCTCATTTATATTTTAAG
This sequence comes from Pedetes capensis, assembly GCA_007922755.1. Taxonomy (NCBI): domain Eukaryota; kingdom Metazoa; phylum Chordata; class Mammalia; order Rodentia; family Pedetidae; genus Pedetes; species Pedetes capensis. Next base: position 39,799 of record VMDO01007900.1, read on the forward strand.
GTAAATGATTGCTGAATTTTCTTCATTGCAGTACTCATTGGCTTATAAATTGGAAATGTATTTTCTAAATTTTATGTTTATATACTAAATAAATAATTCCCACTATCCCTATGGTAGTCCTTTTACTTTCTCACTAACGTTTATTAATCCTTATTGCCATTTATATGATGGGAGACATATTATTGGGAAGAACTCTATTTCTTTAGGAGTTTTTCTAAATTAGGCTTAGCCAAGAAAATGAGTAGTTGGGAAATAGACTTAATATTATAAAGGAGGAAATTAAAAATGTAGTAAAAAGCACTCTTGTTAATGAAGGAGTGAATGGTGTTATTTTTCTGTGGAGTTTTCCAGATCTTGTTTTTATTTTTTATTTTTCTTAAGATACCACTTTATTCCTAACATGATCAGGAAGGTGTAGAAACTAAGCAATGACTACTGTAGGCTTAAGTCAAACTGACAAAGTTCCCTTTCACATTGAGCTGCAGGTATCTTCCAGTTTCTCTCTAGGAATTTGGTGAGTGATCTTGGCAAGCACAAAAATGTTCTTTCTTCAAATTTAATTAGAAGGCATCCTGGCATTGTGGCGCATGCCTGGATTCTCACTGACTTAGGAGGTTGAGACAGGAGGAATTTGAGTTCAAGGCCAGAGGCAGGCTGGGTGATTTAGCAAGTTATTCTTGCAAAATTAAAGAGGGGCTGGGGGTGCTTAGTGGTAGAGCACTTGTCTAGCATGCCTGAGGCCATGGGTTCAACTCCTATTGCTGCCAAAAATGTAGAATTCCCTTTTCTAGGCATTCATAGTTATAATAAGTAACATTTTCTGTAGATGACTCTTTGCTTTCTGCTATTGTTGCTAGGATGTCTGAGAGATTAAATCTTCTCATGACTTTTCCGGTGGTTATTACCAGACCATGCGTTCCATTCTTACTTCTTTTCAGCTTGACCTCAAGGGAATAAAAAGTTTTCTTTTAATCCTGAGGAAAAAAATTTCACTTGTTCCACATGCTGCACTGATTCCTTTGAAGGAGCTTCTGATGTTTTTCTCTAGAGACATTGCTGAAGTATATATACTTAAGCATGCTATGCTGTTCTGTATTTTGCAAACATATATATGTGAAAGGATTTTAAAAGTAAAAACTACTGTGTTCTTTGTAATACTTTTTGGAGAATGAAAAAGATGTTGTCTTTTAAATAGTTTTGTAGCTACTGTCCTCATTTCTTAAAATATCATGAAAAACTATTAAAGTTTGGTTTATACAATGGTTCAGATAATCAGGAAGAATTGGTATTTTCTAACTGATAGGGAGATGCTTACTACAATATGTGTATACACACATACATACACACACACTTTTTTCTTTTTTTTTTTTGCAGTACTGGGGGTTAAACCAAGGGCTTCGCACTTGCATGCGTTGCAAGTGCTATACCACTGAGCTACACCCTCAGCCCATTTTTTTACTTTTTGAGACAAGGTCTTCCTAAATTATGCAGACTTCCTCTGTTCTTGAACTTGCAGTCCTCCTGCCTCTGCCTCTGCCTCCCAAGCCCCTACGATTATAGGGATGAGCCACTGTGCCTGGCGCTTACCATAAAATATTGATATGGGGAACTTTGCTTACCAAAGGAATGTCTGGGAGTCAGAATACCCTTCCTTTATTCTTTCCAATAATTTCCACATTTTGACAAATGAATTGGACTTGTATTTAAAAATTCATGCTTTTGTCCTTTCAGAAAATGTTGCATTTGTTGTTTTAGGAAATGACCTTTGGTATTTCTGATAGAAAACTGTTTATTAGAAATATATGCCTTTTCACTCTTTTATTGGTATAAGATAGAGTTGCAGTAAACATTGCCTTCAGATATTGGTATTTATTTTAAACTTATCTGATGTAAAAAAAAACATAGTTTGAGAAACAAGTAAAAAATGAATTACTACCTAATCCTTTTAACATAAAATGATTTTCATTAACTTTTGTTTGTATGAGATGAAAGTAAACCTTCCTGAATATTTCGCTCTTTTGTTTTTCTCTGAGTGAAAGGACTGAATGACAGTAAAGTGTTAAATGTCTTTCTTCCTTTCTATTCTCTTTTAGTGTATTTATATTGTTTTAAGAGACATGGGGAATATTTTTATGTTGGTGTACAAATCCAAACATTCAGCATTGTGAACCTGGATATAAGCTAATAACAAAGGCTTTTAGTGTTTATAAAAAACTATCATAAATAACTACCATTAATAAATGTGATAATTTGAATTTTTCCTGTGAAATTCTAATTTTAATCATTTCATATTGGATCATTTGGCTTCTTGGGTGAAACTGAATCAAAAGAGATAATTTGTGTGAAAGTGGATTGTCAGAATATGTTTATAAGTGTTAACTTCTGATATTTTAAACTATGACTTTAAGAACACATTGAAACACCTTCTATGATGGACTCTTTCTGAGATTAATGCAAAATCATCCCTAATATTATGACTGACCTGTTAATTACACACATTCCTGAAGAAAAAGTCACCCTGTAGGGGGCAAAGCAGCAGAATGTATTACAAGATTCATATTTAATAATTTAAACCTCACATCTTTGCTTTATATATAAAATTATTCTAGTTTCTTACTCAGAGTCGCTATACATCAGAATCATAGGCAGAACTCTGCTAATGACTGGTTGTCAATAGATTTAGTTTTTAACCATATTCTTAGCTTTGTTCATCCTTCTGAGTTTAGAAGATCAACAGCTCTGAGGGAATATTAGTCTCTTGAAGCATTTTATATTGGGTGGGGAAGATAGAGGATACAAGAGAGAGGAAAGAGGGTGTGGGGAGGGAATGGGAGAGGGAGAGGGAGATGCTAGTATTGTTTTGTGAAAACTAACCTGCATTTTATGTATGAGAATACTTACAGTGTTCTTGTAGTATGTTCTTTTAGGTGTTTCATTTTATTGGCTATTTCTTCTGATATTTATGAATCTTTTTTTTTTCTTCTTTTTCATTTTGCCCCCAGCAGGGCTCATTAGAGATTGCTTCACTATTTCTCTTGTGTATGAGAAAGTTAAATCATTTGTCTTTCTCTCTCAGTCTTCCTTTCATTCTTTCCTGCCTCTCTTGAAGAGTGTGAACAGATGAATTACTCAGTGCTGCCAGATGAACAGCTGATCATATGGGAAAATTCATTTTTTTCTTTTAGGAAGAATATTCTGAGATTGGATGGCTTCTAAAAATTTTTGTTTAATTTGTTCTGATCTTTTCTAAGTTTAACATCATGAAATCACACATATCACACAAATATAACACACAGAGAGACACACAAATTCTTGCCCTTATGAGTCAGAAACCTAGTTCATACTGTGTAATGTTGTATTAGTATTTGTGAGCCCAGGAAAAAATTAATAACTGATATAGCAGAAACATTTTCTACAGTGCCCACTTCTTTGCTGGGCTTTAGGAAATAATCCATGATTGTTATGTGTCATGCAGAGGATCTGCTTCTGAGTCCAACTAATTATACTACATATGTCAAGTCTTCTCTGAATCTCCTTTCTGATTTTTAAGAATATTTGAAGTTTCAAAGATCATCTTTTAAGGAGCTACTCTGAGCCAAATGCAGAAATGCATTTTGCTTAGCAAGTATTTATTTAATACTTACACAACATCTTCAGAATTATGTGAGGTGTTGTTGTTAGGTGCTGTCGAGTTGACACCCAACTCATAGCAACCCTATGTACAACAGGCAGAACAGGATTGTCAGTGTTTCTCTGATGTTCATGGGGTTTTCAATGGCAGATTGTTTTTTGGGAGTGGGCTGTCCGGTCCTTTTCCCAAGCCTACAGCACCTCGTGTTCCCATGCGGTCTCCATTCAAGTAATAACCAGGTTCGATCCTGCTTTGCTTCAGTGATCTGATGGGATTGGAATCCACAGTGGTATGGCTGTAGGCAAAAACCTTTACTAGAGCATTCTAATTCCAGTTTTATCTCAGCTAGTCAGAACTTTATCAAATTTATTTTCTCCGCCATGTTACCTGGGCGTCATGACTGAACGTCTCTAACATACCCACACCAGCCCTTCAGTTCCATTGTCACCTTTCAGTATAACTTACTTGGACATTCCTCAAGGGTAGAACAATACAGTATTTCACTTGACCTTCTCCCAATCTTGGTATACATTGCTGCAATTGTGGTACATTATAGACACAGGGGAGATACTGTTGTGGAAAATATTGGAACAGTCCTCAGTTATTATGTAACAATCAATGCTATATTTTGCTCACTTTCAGATTTTTGAAGTACCATATCTTCCTCTGGACATAGGCTTATTTCTTTCCAGCCCTTACAATGTCTTCACTTTTATTGCCCAGGCTTTTGTTCCTTAAAGACATATCTCCAGTCCATTAAGTCTTCCCATCTTACTATCTTGCTGTTGGTTTCTCTGCCTTCTCTATTTGACTTGCTCTCTTATAATGTGGCCGACCTGTTGATTCAGCATCTTCTTCATGTCCTTAATCCACTACTTTTTTGCCTCACTGTTAGAGCATAATTTCAATATATGTTCACAATTTTTCACCCTTCCTGACTTCTGTATCTATGTAATGAGCACTATTATATAGTTATGCATGTTGGCATTACTACAAATCCATGAACTTTACTGCAGCTGAGGCCTAGTTATGCCCTTCTTTCAATTGTTATTTTATTAGTCCGTGTCCAGTCATTTCCTGTGACATGTTTCAAAATCCCCCTCCTGATCCCCACATGTTCCCAGTTGATAACTTCTTACTTCATGGGGCAATTTAGTGTAGAATTTAATAAAAAGGACTCAGCATGTAGAGGGGATTTAGGACCTTGCTCTACAAGTTATTGTGTAATTTAACTTCTCTTTGTCCCTATTTCTTCTTCTATAGAAAAGAGATAATAATGGCATCTGAGTCACCATGCAGATTAAAAGTATGTATTATTGTTTAAAAGCACTTAGGATAGATTGTGGCACCTGGCCAGAACTGCAAAAATGTTAGTTATTACTGCCTGTTATTGATAATCCTCCATATGTCTGTCAGATTCTTGTGCTATGGGGACTTGTGAGTTGCTGTGATGCTGAAAGCTGTGCCACTGGTATTTCAGATATCATCCATGGTGGACGGATTTCAGCTGAGCTTCTAGACTAAGACAGACTAAGGAGAATGACCCAGCAGCCCACTCCTAAAACAATTAACCACTGAAAACCCTATGAATAGCAGAAAAGCACTGTTAAATATAGTGCCAGAAAATGAGCCTCCCAGGCTGGATGGCATTCAAGAAATGACTGGGGAAGAGTTGCCACCTCAAAGTAGAGTTGACCTTAATGATGGGAATGGAGTAAAACCCTTGGGACCTCCTTTTGCTGATGTGGCATGACTTAAAACGAGAAGAAACATACTGGCTCCAACAATGAGCCCAAACATAGAAAGATCCTGTGCATGGCACAGTGTTTGATAGAGTTTTGTTCTGTTGTACACAGGGTCACTGTGAGTGGGATCGACAGCACCTAACAACAACAACAACAACAACAACAACAACAACAACAAGAAGTTATAGATAATATGGAAGATGTTAGAGTTCATGACCCTCTATTTCAGTCCTCTATATTTACAAATTTGTCAACGACTTTACTACTTCGTTGCCTTACCTTTATTCTCAGAAATGGTACCTTAAAAGGACATCCTTTCTGTCTCCAGCCTACTTTCCTGCTTCTCTTTCTCTGTCTCTTTCACATCTTCAGTCTATTCCTTGATGCAAAATCCACACCCTGAGCCCATAACCATACTACAGTTTCTCCCATTCTGAAAATATCATCATCATTATCATTACCAGCATCCCCATCATTTTTTGCCACCATGAAGTAGTGAAAAAGAATATTTTTCTGATACCTCCTGATCTACTTTGCCAGGCCATTTCCTCTTCTCCTTTCTCAATGATTTCTTAAAGGGTTAGTCTTCCCCTTTGGTGCACGACCTCCTGTCCCTTGCTGCAATTGCTAATACTAATCAAGGAAAGTAATGATTAGGCAATGATGACATTCAAAGATCTGCTTTCTTTCCCTAGTCTACTCTGATCCTCTTGTGCATTTCCTACTTTACCCAATTCCAACAGAACCTCTTGTGCGCAACCATCCCACCTTCACCTCTTCTGCCCCAGCCTCTGCCTCTCTCTGTGTCTCTTTCCCTGTGTCCTCATCCCATTTCTAAATATATACTTTACCCCATGTTCTAATTTTTCACCCTGATGCTTGCTCTGCCTGTGTACCTTGGGTAATTTAATCCCATGATTTATCGGCTATATTTATTGGATGTGCCAGTGACTCACAAATCTCTATTTTGAGCCCAAAAGATTCTCTTGAAATTTCAAACCTCTTTCCAACTATTTCCTAGATGTGAACACCCGTAGGTATCTCAAATTGAGTACCTCTAAAATTAAAATCATTATCCTACCAATTGTCATATTGTTCCTGTCTTTCCATTTTAGTAGATGCTTTATACTATTGGACTAAAGAGACCAGGCCTGAAGCCAAGTGGTCCTCTTCAGACTTCCTATTTTATTCCCAATATAAGTCTGTTGATATGATTATTCTTGAACTTGTACCTCCCACTTCTCTCTTCCTTTCAGTCTTAAATCCTATTCACTACCTTAATTTAGGCTTTGTTTCCCTTTATTTGAGATATTGTGAGAATCCCCAAGGGGCTTTCCTCCTCAGGGTCCTTGCTGTCTGATCTGTCTATACGTGGACAAGCCTTGACTTACAAGGGTACTGCCAGGTCAATAAAGACTCTGGAAATTAAGTTTTGCTATTATTTAAAATTCCTCATTGCTGTACAAATGTGTTATTCTGTGTAATCTCAGTTCTTCCTGACTCTGGCAGGTGCCAGAGGTGTTGCACTGTAGCACCTGCCTAAGCCCAGGTAAGTGCCTGGTTACATATGATCCTATGATACCATTGACAGTTCCATGTTATTTTCCATATTTTATGATTGAGCTCATGGACATTGTTGATTTTATAATTTTTAGGATCTCTATATTATAAAATAAGAAAACAATTTTTTTGTTATGTGATTTTTTTTGCAGTTTTTTAAACCTGGAAAACCAATTAGAATTTTATAACTGCCTTAAGAAAAAATTATTTCCTGATAATTGTTATCAGGTGCCCTTGAGTCCAGTCTGAGTCATAGAGACTCTGTGTACAATAGAATGAAACACCACCTGATACTGTGCTATGCCAACACTATGTCAGTGCTTCTCTGCTATTCACAGGGTTTCCATGGCTAATTGTTTCAGGAGTTAGCTGCTGGCTCCTCTGTAGCCCACAGCCCTTGATGTTTAAAGGCAATCTCCCATTCAAGTACTGAGCAGGCCTAATCCTGTTTAGCTTCCAAGATTTGATGAGATTTGACATCAGGGTAGTATGGCTGCAGACTCTCTGTTAATTATTTTTATGTGAGTAAATGTTAGATTAGTAACTTTTGAAAGGTGCTTTAGTTCATATAACAAACCTAATGAAACTCTAAATACAAATATCTTAAGTAGTAAAAGTTTTTTTATTTGGGGGTGTTGGATGACACCACAAACAGATATCCATCACTAAATTTGACAGTACTTGTTAAGGGTTAATGATCAACTTTACAATAACGTGAAATTTCATATGCATTCTATAGAAACTGTACTTCAAATTTTGCATTTTGATCATTTTTTGGCCTAGTGAGATGTGGTAAAATACTCTTTTTTTGGGGGGGGTACTAGGGGTAGAACCCAAGGCCTTGCACTTGCATGCTATGCAAGTGCTGGACCACTGAGCTGTACCCCCAGCCCCCCCCCCTTTTTTTCCTTTACTTTTTGAGACAGGGTCTTGCTAAATTTTGCAGACTTCCTCCTGGCTCCGCCTCCCAAGCTACTGGGATTACAGGCATGAGCCACCACACCCAGCTGTAAAATACTCTTTTGTATGGCTGGACAGCAGCAGTGAGCCTTGGTTCCCAGCTTGCCATATACTCATCTGGGTAAACAATATACAGTCTATGGTATATTGTGTTGCTAAGCTATAATGTTTGGGAGGTTGGGTGTGTTAGGTGAATTTTCAGTTTATGGTAATTTTCAGTTTAAAATGGCTTTATCAGTATGCAACCCCATTTTACGTTCAGGAGCATCTGTACAGGTGACAATTACATTGCTAGAATACTGACTTTAAGAGAACAAGTGGGGCATTAGCTATGCTTTGTATCTCTCCCATTGAAAAATCATCTGAAATATTTTTTTAAAATTAATAAAACTTTTGGAACAATTTTTAAGTTCACAGCAAAATTGAGCAGAAAGTATAAAGAATTATATTATTCTTTGACCTTACATTGGTACAACCTCCTACTTGTCAATATCTCGCACCAGACTGGTACAAATGATGAATTGATACTAGTGGATGGTTATCACCTAAAGCATTTAGGAAGATTATTTTTAGTACTGGATAATATTCTTTTGTCTGGGTGTATTTGTTTATCGATCCACTCATGTAATGAGGGACATATTGGTCACATCCAGGTTTAGAAAATTATGAATAAAGTTGATATAAATTTGTATAGGATTTTGTTTAATCATAAAGTTTCTGTTAATTTGGGTAAATACCAGGGAGCATGACTACTGGATCATATGATAAGAATATATTTACATTTGTAAGAAACTACAAAACTGTTTTCCAAAGTGGTTGCAGCATTTTGTATTCCTAGTAATAATGAATGAGCATTCCCATTCCTCCACATCTTTACCAACATTTGGTGTTGTCTGTGTTTTGGATTTTTGCCATTCTGATAAATAGGTAGTGGTATCTTGTTGTTGTAACTTGAAGTTCCCTGATGACATGTTGAGGGAAGTTTCTTTTCATATGCTTATTTGCCTCTGTGTTCCTTAAGATCTTCAGCCCATTTTTAAGTTGGGTTATTCATTTACTTGTTGACTTTTAAGAATTCTTTGTATATTCTGTATAATAATACTTTATCAGATGTGTCATCCAAACTTATTTTCTGCTAGTATGAGTCTTACTATCTAATTCTCTTGACAATGTCTTTCATGAAACAGAAGGTTTTAATTTTAATTAACTCTGGTTAAGCAAGTCTGTTTGCTTCTTTTCATGAATCATGACTTTGAAAGTCATTGGTATACTCAAGGTCATCTAGGTTTGAAAAGAGGTTTGAAATTTCAAAAGAATGTTCTGGGCTTAAAATAGAGATTTGTGAGTCACTGGCACATCTAATAACTATAGCTGATAAATCATGGGATAAATCAAGGTTGTTTACTAGGAGTTTTATAGATTTTTATATTGTATTTAAGTCAATGATACATGACCTGAACAGTTAATTTTTTGAAGATGTCTGTCTCTAGATAAATTTTTACGTGGATAACCAAGTAGTCTAGCACCATTTGTTGAAAAGACTATCTTTCGGCTTGGTGTGGTGGTGCATGCTTGTAATCTCAATGGCTTGGGAGGTAGAGGCAGGAGGATCACAAGTTCCAGACTACAGGCAGTCTGCATAACTTAGCGAGACCCTGTCTCAAAAAGTAAAAAATAAAAAGCTGGGGGTGCAGCTCAGTGGTATATAGCACTTGCAAAGCATGCAAGCACAAGGCCCTGGATTCAACTCCCAGTACTGCAAAAAGAAAAGAAAAGACAAGACAAGACTATCTTTGCTCCCTTGTCACAGATCACTTGACTACATTTATCTGGATCTATTTGTGAGCTCTTTGTTTTGCTCTATTGACTTATTTCTTCTTTCACCAATACCACACTGTCTTGATTATTATAACTTTGTAGTAAATCTTGAACTCAGGTAGTGTCAATACTCCTACTTTATTCTTTTTCAATATTATGTTGGCTATGCTGGGTCTAAAATATTTTTAAAAACTGCCATTATAGTCATAAGCTAAACAAAATTATGAGTGCTAAGGATATAAACAGATTTCAATATTTATGTATTCCTACTTTTATATTATTCTAATGAACATAAAAAATCTGCTCATGTATACTATTTTTATGAATGAGTTATAAACAGAACTAAGTTTCATTTTGTAATATGTTACCCAAAGATTCTCTGTGACCTATCAATTTTAGGATATTACATGCTTTTTTTCCTACTAATGTTGTTTGGACATCATTGCTAAAAAGAATTATATATTTGAATAGAATGCCTCCCTCTAACATTCTTATATAAAATTCAATGGATATATTAATTTAAAGAAGAGTGGAAATGAGAAGTATACTTACATTTTTAGGAACCTGTGTTATGCAGATGACACACCTCTGCTTGCTGAAAGTGAAGAGGATTTGAAACATTTACTGATGAAGATCAAAGAACATAACCTTCATTATGGATTGACCCTCAATATCAACAAAACAAAAACCTTTACAACTGGATCAGTATGTAGCTTCGTGGTAAATGAAGACAAGAATGAGCTTGCCCACAATTTTGCTTTATTTTGTCTTATGATGATCACCTGTGGAAGCAGCAGTGAAGAAATCAAAAGATGCATTGCATTGGGAAAAGCTCTTACAGAAGACCTATTTAAAGTGTTGATAAGTAAAGATGTCACATTGAAGATGAAGGTGCTTCTGACTCATGCCATGGTATTTTTAGTCACATAAAATAGATGTGAAAGCTAGACATTGAATAAGGGAGACAGAAGAAGAATTGATGCTTTTAAATTATGGTGCTGGAGACAAATATTGGATATACCATAGACTGTCAAAAGAATCAACATATCTGTACTAGAGGAAGTGCATCCAGAGGGCTCCTTGAAAGCAAGGGTGGCTAGACTGCATCTTATATATGTTGGACATATTGCCAGGAGGGACCAAACCCTGGAGGACGACATGATATTTGGGAGAGTGGCTGGTCAACACCAAAAAAAGAAAGACCATCAGCAAGATGGATTGACACAATGTCTGCAACAATGGGCTTAAACATAAGTAATATCCTATGCTTGGAACTGGGGAGTGTTTTCCTCTGTTGAACATAGGGTTGCTATGAGTTGAATCTGACTTGGTGCACCTAACAACAACATACATATTTCCCCATATATAAGAAAGGAATTGTAACAGTAAAATCTAACATAGCTACATCAACAGATAGCTAGCTCCTGACCAATTGGTTATTAATAGTAAATACATGAAAAGTTGTGTGGTGTGAATTTATGCCATAGGTGAAGGGTTCATAAAACATATAGAATTATAAATGTACAAATTGCACTCATAATATTAGTGAACAAACAAACATAAATGGCAATGATATACTATTTTCATTTTTCAGTGAAGAAAGATGAAAATATATAGGTATGTCTTAGTTCATGCTGCTATCCTAGAATACCATAAATTGTATAGTGTAATAAAATAACAAAAAATTTCTCACATTTTCAGAAGCTGGATAGTCCAAGATTAGGATATTTGAAGATCCAACTTTTCCTAATTGCAAATGGTCATTTTCTCATTCTATTTTCAAGGGAGAATGGAGAGAGAGAGATTATCTCTTTGGTGTTTCTTCTTATAAGGTGCTCTACACCGTGACCTGATTACCTGAGGCCCCACCTCCTAATATCATCATATTGGCATTAGGAATTTTAGGGAGATACATTTATTCAATTTCAGTGTACATATGTATGTCATTCATTCATGTGCAGAAGCTCTCCATTGTTAGGATAAGGAGACAGAATAATTCACAGTGTTGATCCAAATATGAGTTTATAAATTCTTATTAGAAGAAATTTGTAAAAGTTTAAAAATATACTTTCCCCAGGAGGTATGCTCTTGTTTGAAAGACAGTTCTTGAAGTTTGAATTCTAAGTAGTAGTTCATAAGATAAAGATTTCATATGCATATAATTTATTAAAGAATTATTCCTTAGGTAACTATTAGGTGAATGAGAAAATTAGGCTGGTTAAGGCAGTGTAACCACAGGCCATGTCTTACAGGAGTGTATCTTGGGGAGCTCAAGAATGTAAGTATTCCTCAAGGTTGTCCTGATCTCAGCCTGGAAAGCCGGGCTTTCATATTGAGTCTACAACTGTCACTAGAAGTTAATGGGTGTGGTCACGTGGAAGCATAGAAGCTCCCATAGCCCAGAGAAATTCCACCAAAGACAACTTGCAGGTGTCAGCTTTTAGAAGGTCCATAAAGACACAAAACTTTCAAAAAGTGACTGAAGAATATCTGAGTGGGACATGAGCATTAACTGGTACAAGTATTTACCATATAATAAATATCCCATTGTTTATGAAAGAAAAAATGTTGAAAAACAGTTGATGAAAAGCATAATACTGGCAAAATACAAACTTTTCAGCTCTGAGCTGGTGAGACACAGAGGACTTGTCCATGGGAAGAAAGCTGTCAAGTGACCACTGCTATTCACAATTCCAATTGGGAATACATTGCATATATAGATAAGTATAGTTAGAAGTAGACAGAATAGGAAGATAACAATATTAAGTAAGGGTTACTTCATGAGTACAGGTAGGTTTGGTAGTAAAAGTGTTGTTAACACAATTCATCAGAATCCAAGATTGGAAAAATATGATTATCTTATTGCATGTTTATTCAAAACATTTTGTAAAATTTGATGGCAAGGAAACCACAAATCATTCAGTATTCAATAATAGAAATTGGCTAAGCTTTTACAGCAAATAACACATGGTCAAGAAATTATTTGTCTTTAAAATCAGGGGAAAGGTATACCTGCTAACACTCATTTTATTCCTCATTAGATTGGAGAATCTGACTGTGTAAGTGAGACATGAAAAGTAAAATATACAAGAATTTGAAGGAAAAAATCAAAAATACTTTTGTTATTAGATGATAATGGTGTTTTAAAACCTTTTTTTTTTCAAAATACAACCTAATGAAATAAGAGAAAAGAGCAAGGTTTCTGCATATAAGACAGACATATAAAAAAGCACTCATTTATGCTCAAAACAAAGAATCAACTAATTTAAAGTTCCTAATAGCTTTAGGAAAAATTTAAGGGCTGCAATAAAAAACATAAAACACTTTTGAAACAAGTGAAGGAAGAGGTAAATTAAAAATGGATATGATTTTTGTGAACAGGAAATATCAGAATTCTAAAGATACCAGTTCTCCAATGATTAATCCATAAATTCAATATTGTTTCAGTAAAAATTTAGATAGCCAGGTACAGTTAGATACAGTTAGATAGCAGGGTACACCTGTTTTCCAAGCATCTCAGGAAGCAGAGACAGGTTGAAGGCCAGAGGCAGAATGTGTAACTTAGTGAGGATTTATTTCAAGAAGAAAAGTGAAAATAGGGCTAGGGGTGCAGCTCAGTCATGGAGCAATTGCCTAGCAAGCACAGGGCCCTACATTCAGCCCCCTACTACTGCAGAAAAAAAATCAAATAATTAAAAGACTGGTTATATGAATCTAAATTTCACTTCGATAGAAATCAAAATTCTTAAAGGTAGTCAAGATTTTCTTTTCTAGTACTAGAGCTTTATTTCAATACTATTGTAGTAAGGAGAGATGGATATTGGAACAATGTTAAGCAAATAGATCCACTGAACAAAATAACCTAGAAATAGACCCACATATAAATGAGGGACATTAGATAGCAATGGAAAAAGTGATAGGAAACTAAGTAAACATTGCTGGGAATTTCAGCTATACTTATAGAAAAATAATAAAATTATATCCTTTTCTCATACCACATATAAAAATAAATTTCACATATATTAATGGGTTAGTTTTAAAAGTATAACACTTTAGAGAAAACTTAGGCAATGACATTCAAGATCTTGAGTGAGGAAAGGATTTCATACACAAAAAACACATGTTTAGATTATAGAGAGGCAACAGATGTATTAAACTCTTTTAAAATCTAGAGCTTCTGAATGACAAAAGCTACAATCCAAAAACTGAGTGAAAAAGAAGCCTGTTCTAGAAAAGATATTTGAAAAGCATATACTTTATAAGGGATCATCACTCATCTTAAAGAATTCCAACATAATAATTGAAATGTAATAATAATAAAGAATGAGAAATGAGGGTGAATATGATCAAAATATATTATATGCATCTATAAAAATGTCACAATGAAATCTGTTATTTTGTAAAAATTGTTTGTTGTTGTTGTTTGGTGCTATCCACTCAGGTATTACTCATAGTAACCCTATGTATAACAGATGAAACACTACCTGACACTGTGCCATGCCTGGCACTATTGTCAGTGCGTTTCTGCTATTCCTAGGGTTTTCATGGCTGGTTGTTTTGGTAGTGGGCTGCCAGGTCCTTCTCCCAAGCCTAAGGCACCTGGTGTTCCCAAGCAGTATCCTATGTAAGTACTAACAAGGCCGATCCTGCTTAGTTAGGAATATCTGACAGGATCAGATGTCACAGTGGTACAGCTGCAGGTTGTAAAAATTGTTGTTGTTGTTGTTAGGTGCAGTCAAGTTGAGTCCGACTCATAGCCACCCTATGTACAGCAGATTGAAACACTTCCCGATTCTGTGCCAGGGCAACGATCTTAATTATGTTTAAGCCCATCTTGCAGACACTGTGTCAATCCATCTGGTGGAGGGTTTTCCTCTTTTGCGTTGACCTGCCACTCCCTCAAACATGATGTCCTTCTCCAGGGATTGATATCCCCTGATTACATGTCCGAAATCTGTAAGATGCAGTCTGGCCATTCTTGTTTCCAAGGAGCACACTGGTTGCACTTCTTCTAGGACAGATTTGTTGGTTCTTTTGGTAGTCCATGGTATATTCAATAGACGTCTCCAGCACCACAATTCAAAAGCATCAATTCTTTTTCTGTCTCTCTTCTTCAATGTCCAGCTTTCACACCATATGATGCGACTGAAAATACCATGGCATGAGTCAGACGCATCTTCGTCTTCAATGTGACATCTTTGCTTTTCAATACTCTAGAGATCTTTTGCCACAGCTTTTCCTAGAGCAATGTGTCTTTTGATTTCTTGACTGCTGCTTCCATGGGTGTTGATTATAGAGCCAAGCAAAGCAAAATCTTGGACAACCTCAATCTTTTCATCATTTATTGTGAAGTTGCATGCTGACCCAGTTGTAAGGATTTTTGTTTTGTTGATGTTTGGTCATAACCCATATTGAAGGCTATGATCTTTGATCTTTGTCAGTCAATGTTTTAAATCTGCTTCACTTTCAGCAAGCACAGTTGTGTCATCTGCATAATGAAGGTTGTTAATGAGTCTTCCTCCAGTCTTGATGCTGTGTTCTTCCTCATGAAGTCAGCTTTGCGGATTATTTGCTCAGCCTATAAATTGAAGACATAGGGTGAAAGTATACAGCCCTGACACACACCTTTCTCAACTTTAAACCACGCTGTGTTTCCTTGTTCTATTCGAACAACTGCCTCCTGGTTCATGTACAGATTTCTCATGAGCACAATTAGGTGTTCTGGTGTTCCCATTTTCCGAAGTGTTATCCATAATTTGTTATGATCCACACAATCAAATGCCTTTGCGTAGTCAACAAAACATAGATAGACATCTTCCTGATATTCTCTGCTTTCAGTTAATACCCACCTGCCATCAGCAATTATGTCCTTGTTCCCTGCCCTCTTCTGAATCCCACTTGATTTTCTGGTAATTCCCTGTCTATATACTGCTGCAGTCACTTCTGAATGATCTTGAGTAGAATTTTGCTAGTGTGTGATATTAATGATATTGTCCAGTAATTTGCACATTCAGTTGTATCCCGTTTTTG
>VMDO01007900.1:55642-88069 GCA_007922755.1 Pedetes capensis
TGTGTATTCTTCCCATCTTCTTTTGATGTTTCCTGCATCATTTAATATTTTCCCTGTAGAATCTTTTACTACTGCCACTCGAGGCTTGAATTTTTTCTTCACTTCCTTAAGCTTGAGAAACACAGAGCGTGTTCTTCCCTTTTGGTTTTCTTCCTCCAGCTCCTTGCACATGTCATTATAATATTTGTTTTTGTCTTCTCGAGCTGCCTTCTGAAATCTTCTGTTTAGTTCCTTAACTTCCTCATGTCTTCCTTTAACTTTAGCTGCTTGACGTTTAAGGGCAAGTTCTACTGTCTCTTTTGACATGTAATATGGTCTTTTCTTTTTTTCTTGTCTTTTTAAGACCTTTTTCCTTCCTCCTTGAATGAGATCTTTTATGTCATGCCCCAACTCTTCTGGTCTCTTATCATTTGTGTCCAATGCATTAAACCTATTTTTGAGGTGGTCTCTGAAGTCAGGTGGGATATACTCAAGGTCATACCATGGCTCTTGTATACTCATTCTAATTTTCTTTAGCTTCAGTTTGAACTTGCATATGAGAAGTTGATGGTCTGATCTACAGTCAGCACCTGGTCTTGTTTTGACATTTTGTACAGAGCTTTTCCATCGTCTCTTTCCACATATGTAATCAGTTTGGTTCCTGTATGTTCCCTCTGGTGAAGTCCATGTGTATAGTCTACGTTTATGATGTTGAAAAAATGTATTTGCAATGAAGAGGTCATTGGTCTGACAAAATTCTATCATATTTTCCAACTACTGAGCCTTCTTCTTTGTTTCCAACCTTTGCATTCCAGTCACCAGTGATTATCAGTATGTCTTGATTGCATGTTTTATCTACTTCAGATTACAGAAGCTGATAGAAGTCTTCCCTTTCTTCATTTGTGGCCTTAGTGGTGGGTGCATAAATTTGAATAATACTCATATTAACTGGCCTTCCTTGTAGGCGTATGGATATTATTCTGTCACTGACAACATTGTATTTCATGACAGATCTTGAAATGTCTTTTTTGATGATGCATGCAACCCCATTTCTCTTTGGTTTATCATGCACAGCATAGTAGACCATATGATTGCCTGACTCAAAATGGCCTATGCCGGTCCATTTTAGCTCACTGATGCCTAGAATGTCAATGTTTATGCACTCCATTTCTCTTTTAACAATTTTTAATTTTCCTAGTTTCATACTACGTACATTCCATGTTCCAATTATTAATGGATGTTTACAGTTGTTTCACCTCATTTTGAGTCGTGCCATATCAGCAAATTGGGCATTGCTCCATTTCTGTCATCACGGTAGACTCTACTTGGAGGAGACAACTCTTCCCCAGTAGTCTTTTTAGTGCCTTCCACCCTGGGGGCCTCATTTTCCGGCACTATATCTGACAGTGTTTCTTTGCTATTCATAGGGTTTTCAATGGCTAGTTGTTTCGCCAGGTCCTACTCCCTAGTCTCTCTTAGTCTGGAAGATCAGCTGAATACCTGTCCACCATGGGTAACCTTGCTCATATCTGAGGTTACAGTGGCAGAGCTCTCAGCCTCATTGCAACACACAAGCCCCCACAGTGCGGCAACCTGGCAGATGTGTGGGGGTTGCAAAAATTACTACACACTAAATAAGGGAAACGTCCCCTTTTTCATCTGTGGTTTCATTAATTTGAGTCTTTTCTGTCTTCCTTTTGGTTTATTTGGCTAAGGGCTTTTTAATCTTGTTTGCCTTTTCAAAGAACAAACATCGTTTTATCAATTCTTTATATTATTCTTTTAATCTCCATTACATTGATTTCTACCTGATTCAGTCAGAGTGTCTAACATCATCAATACACCACAACAAATACTGGAAGTGATACCAGGTGAAGACAGCCTTTGTACACTGCTGGTGGGAATGAAAGTTATTTCAGCCACAATGGAATTAAGTGTGGAGGTTCCTTAGAAAACTAACAGTAGAACTACCCTATGATCCTTAAATACCCAAAGGAATCTAAGTCAAGATATATAGAGATACCTGCTCATTCATGTTTGTTGTTGTTAGCTCATTCATGTTTATTGTGATGCTATTTGCAAGAGGCAAGAAGTTGAATCAATGTAGATGTCCATCAACAGAGTAATAGATAAAGAAAATGTGGTATATATATGCACTTTGGAGTTTTGCTCAGCCTTAAAGAACTGCAGTGTCATTTTTAGGAAAATGGGTGGAAAATGGATGAAATAAGCCAGACCAAGAAAGACAAATATCGCATTTTCTCTCATAAATGGATGCTGATGCTGGGTTTTAACATCTACATTAAAAAGAATGTGTGTGTGTGTGTATATAATTATATTTAATACACACACACACACACACACACATACACACAACACACACCATAAAAGTAGAAGAGGGAGTACTTGGGAGCAGAAAGGGGACAAAAAAGACCTACTATAAGCAGTAAATTGGGTAATTTAGAATGAACACATTCTTTCATGGACACAAACTACTAAGCCTCATTCAAGAAAAGATAGATAACTTGCATGTCTTGTATGTATTAAAAGGATTAATTTGTAGTTGGATTCTTGCCCCAAAGAAAACATGTGGCTTCTTAATAGAAATATACCAAGTGTGTAAAGAAGAAATATTACCAATTCTGCACAACTCATCCCAGAAAATGGAAGAGAAGATAGCATACTCATCTCATTCTATATAGTCAACAATTAGGCAAATACCAAGATTTCAGATGAAAATATCATACATAAAATAAAATAAAATAAAGTATTCTTCATAAACATAGTTGCAAATCCTAGACAACTTAACAAATTGAATCCAACAATATTTAAAAAATGACAGAATGTCATAATCAATTGATAATTAACACAGGAATGCAAAGTTAGTTTACCATTTGGAAATGAATTAGTGTAACTATCATACTAACTAGCTATTAAGGTCAAACACAGGATCACTCAGATGGACAGAGAAAGAAGCATTTGAAAATTGCATCCGTTCATTATGAAACTCTTGACCAACTAAGAACAGAGGAAGTTCCTCACCAATAAACAACATAAACATAAAGCCTACAGCAGTCATAATCATAATGATACAAGACCTAGCAATTATTTTTGCTTTAAAATCAGGAACAAGTCAAGAATGTCCACTATCACAGTTCCTATGTGACATTGTACCGGAGGATCTAGCCAGTGTCATTAGAAGTTAGGCCCAGATTGAAAAGGAAACTGACTTGGGGAAAATATGATTTCCTATGAATAAAATCTGATGGGATCTACAAAGACACTACTGGAACAATGAATGAGATGAGCTAAGCTGCACAATATGAAATAAATAAGAATTTACTGTGCAAAAAGTGCTATCCTTTATAATTCCATCAAAGCACATGATTTCCTTAGCAATAAATCTTATAGAAGGTATATATACCCTGTAGGTACACCAGAAACTACAAAACATTACTTACAGAAATCAAAGATCTAGGTTAACTGATAAACTATTTATGGAGCTAAAAACTCAGTATTATTAGGACATTACTTCTAGAATTAAAGTTGCTAAATAAAATATAAGATACCCACTTAAATTTAAATTTCATATAAAAACTAACAAGTTTACTATTAGTATACCCCACCCTGTTTATTACTGAAATCTGTCAGTTCTACCTGAAATTGAGTCTATGCAATCCAAATCAAAATCCCATTAGAAGCTGGACACTGTGTTGTCTGCCTGTAGTCCCAGCTACTCAGGATTATGAGTTCAAGGCCAGAGGCAGATATACAACTTAGTGAGATCCTTTCTAAAAAAACCAATACACACACACACACACACACACACACACACACACACACACACACACACACATATATATATATATATAGTGCCGGGCTCCGGGGGTGGAGGCGGGAGTATCGCAAGTTCGAGACCAGAGGCAGTCTGCATAATTTAGCGAGACTCTGTCTCAAAAAGTCAAAAAAAAGGGGGGGTGCTAGGGTGCAGCTCAGAGTTGCTAGGGTGCAGCTCATTATGATACATATATTGTGTGTGTGTGTGTGTGTGTGTGTGTGTATGTATGTATGTATGTATGTATGTATATGATGATGAAGGTGCAGCTCACTAGTAGAACACTTACCCAGGATGCACCAGGCCCTAGGTTCACCCCCCCCCCAAAAAAGAAAATTCCTAGCAGGATTTTTTGAAAAAAATTGACATTCTACAATTCAGGGGCCTCCATAGTCTACACCACAGACAGATATCAGTGTGAGCCATAGGCAATCCAGCAAATCTTCATATGTTTTTACAAAATAAATGTAATGCACTTAAATCATCCTGAACCCCACCCCATCCCCAGTCCATGGAAAAATTGTCTTTCGTGAAACCAGTCCCTGGTGTTAATAAAGATTGGAGACCATTGCTATAATTCACATGGAAATTCTTTGGATCCAGAAAAGGAAAAAAACAACTTTGAAAAGTTAAAACTATATTAGGGAATTAACAGTATGTGACTCAAGACATCATAAAAGTATAGTAATCAAGATAGTATGATATTGTTACTAACACAAGTAGATCAGAATAAAAAAAAGAAAGTTTGGAAATAGAGCAATTTGTATGTTGATAACTGATTTTATAATAAAAATGAAAAGGCAGCTGTTTGCAGAATGGATAACCTTTTCCAGAAATGGTGCTGGAACTTTTGAATATCCATATGCAAGTAAAAGCTCCAATCTATACCTGTATCTTACAATGCAATTTACTCAAAATTGAATATGTTACAACTAGGACATCTAAAACTGACATTTGTACAAGATAACATAGGAGAAAACTTTTTGACCTTAGGTATAAAACCAAAAACACAGTCCACGAAACTAGTCAATGAATGAGACTTCTCTGCAAGAGTAAATTTTTTTTCAATACTAGATGTTGAACCTAGGACCTCATGCATGCTAGTCAAGTGCTCTACCACTGAGCTCCTCCCCCAGCCCCTTTACTTGTTATTTTTTATTTTGAGACAGATCTTGCTAAGTTGTGCAGGCTGCCTCTGACCTTGCACCTGTGATCCTCCTCCCTTAGTCTACTAAATTGCTGGGATTATAGGTGTGCACCATGGAGTCCATTATTATTTTTGCATCAGTGTAAGAATGAAAAGACCAGCCATAGACTGGAAGAAAGTCTTTGCCAAGTATATATCCGATAAACAAATTGTATCCACAATATATAGGGAGTTCTCAAAATTCAAGAAACACAAAACCAATTTAAGATATAGACAAATAATTTAAAATCATTTATTTAAGAATCTTTCCTATAGGAAGATGCTATAAGGATGGAGAATAAACACATGAACATAATTGTGACATTATTAATCATTATGATATGCAAATTAGAATCAAAATGTGACACACAATATTCAAATAGTTAGAAAGACTGATCCAATATCAAGTTTTTGTGATGATGTAGAGCAACTGGAACTATCATATAGTTGTGGGAATGTAATATGTTAATAAGACTTACAAAACAGCTTGTCAGTTTCTTATTAAATTATATATACCATGTCTATACAAAGACTAGTGGATGAATATTTACAGCAACTTCATAATAGCCAAAAAGTGGAAACAACTCTAATATTCATCAACACATGAACCAAATGAATGATTGTATATGCATATAATGGAATATTACTCAGCCACTAAAGGACTGACCCACTGATAACACATGAACAGCATGATGACTCTCAGGATGATTATTTGGAGTGAAAGAAGATAGATTAGAAAGAACTCACACTGTGCAATTCCATTTATATAAAATCACAGAAAAGCAACTTATGACAGATTCATCAGTGCTTGCTTGAGAAGGAAGAATGAGGATGGAGGGGGGAGGATGAAAGAAAATGATAAAGGGACACAAGGAAATTTTTGGGGTATTGGGCATGTCATTATCTTGCTTGAGTTATGGTTTCATATGTGTCACAATTTATCACATTGTGCACTTTAAATATGTGTGTTTATACCAGAATAAAGCTGTTGAAAATAGAATGATAATTGGCAAATATAGCACAATCCTGAGGAACCACTAGCATCAGTACAGAAAACAATGAGCTGGTTATATGTGTCTCCAACATGGATAAAATCAGCAATATAATAATCACTGCAAATGAATACACATAGTATCCTATTTACACATAATTTTTATTTAAATAAAACTCTCGTATATATACCTAAGGAATATGTGTCTGTTAAGTGCTGGAAATCATTTAGTATACAACAAGGGGATGACACACACCAAATGAAGATAGTGGCTATTCTGGGAAAGGAAGTAGAGATGGGATGAAGTGACTTGCTTCTGCAACATTTCTTTCTTTATATGAAATAAACTTGTCAGAGGGTTAGTATCAGTTAAATATTGAGGGTAGGAATATTGATGTTGTTGTTGTTAGGTGCCACTGAGTCGGTATTCAACTCATAGCAACCCTCATAGGGTTTTCAGTGGCTGACTGTTTCGGGATTGCCTTGGGAGTGGATTGCCAGGCCCTTCGCCCATTTTTGCGGTGCTGGGAATTGAACTCGGGACCTCAGAGACTGCAGTGCAGCGCTCTACCAACTGACCTAAATCCCAGCCCCCTTAGGAATATTGATAAGCTCCTATTATTTTAATCTCTGTGCTTTTTTCTGTTTGACACATTTCACATTTCATAGTCATCCAGCCCTACAAGGAAACCATCCTACTTGTTCAAGAAAGGTCCTGTGCTCAAAGAGTTTTTGCACAATGAAGACAGATGTAATCCGTATCTTCAGAGGTCTCTCATTTAGGCTGCAGAAAGGCATGAAATCCTTATTAAACTGATAATCAGTTAAGTGTGTGAAAGGTGCTTTAAAATGGATCATAAGAACATGAGACCATGTAGAATTCCTAATGTCAGATCAGGACGACCTTCTGTGGAGAACAAATTCCATTGAACCACTGCAGAACCATGTCTTAGGCAACAGCAGTATATCATTCATTGGGGCATATTTTGAGGCCTATGTGTTTTGAAAAGGGAATTACAATGTGTTCTTTACTTACCTAGCTTTCCTGCCAGTAGATTCTTGTTAAGTCATCTGATTTACAGCAGTATGAGAGGCATAAACCTTAATTCTAAGAATGAATTTTTCATTTTTTGTATGTGTTCAGCGATGCAAAGTCAATGAAATAAATAACCATTCATTTTAATTTAGTTAATATAGATTTTTCTCATTATGAGTTGAATTGAGTGGCTTAAAGGTCAGTGTGTAGACAGGAGAGAGCTGTTGTTTTAAGTGTCACTTCTCTACCAACTCTGTCCCAACCAGTGAGATCTCCTGCAGATACCAAAGTTTAACTGGATACCAAAGTTTAACTAGATTTCTAAAGTGCTGCAAAATCTGTGAAGTTTTCACCTATAGTGCACTAAATGTTATTCCAGAATGGTTTCGTCAGCATATTTTTCAGCGTGCCTATGTGTGTGAGTTTAGCAACTGCTTGATATTCCAGAAAATATGTTTGTAGACAGTATTAGTATAACAAAAGAACGTGAAGTGCAATATTCCATATGTTAGATGCTGAGTAAGATTTTTTTCTTTTTAGTAATACAGATCAGACTAACATATAAAGTAGCACACATTTTACAATTGATTTATAATCAACTAAGGGGAAGCTGTTTGAATTTTAATAAATGCTGATCTCAAATACTTTTGAACAGCAGTTTCTAAATCAGAATTGCTGGCTTTGTTTTTTTCTTTTTTGAAGATAGGAATTTTTATTGCTAGCCTATTTTAATAACTAATATATGAACATGTGCTTTATAAAGTCTTGCCTCATTATTACAGAGGCAATACGTATTTTCTAGCACCAGTGATTTACTATTAGAATACAATACTGTTCACTCTTGTAAATGCCCATTTAGCATGAATGAGGATTATACATTAAATGTTAACTTTGACTTGTTTGGGAAAAAATACGCAGATTGCCCTAAAATGATCTCTGTTGCTTAAATTAGTGGCAGTGAGAGCATAGAAGGAAGAGAGCATTTGTATCACATTTTTTTAAATTATGTTTCTTGAAGTATAAAAAAGAACTTATCTATGTAAAGAATAAATCAAAGTTGTAAAATGCTAAGAAAACCTGATGTGGCTTACTTCTTTTAACAACCACAGAGAATTGTGCTTTTGGTTTTCTTTTGTTAGTTTGAGTGTGATCCTTTAAAAATAAATCTGACATTTAGGATTAAAAACAATGAAAATGTAAATCTTGGGACAAAGAAATTATAGTTCTTGTTAAGGATCTGTGAGAATGAGAGATTTCTATTTATATAATTTGTCTAGTATTGTTTTCATGAACTTATAAGCATGGTAAAAGTTTACATCTACATTTAAGAAATATCTTTGTGTAAAAATTATTAAACTTCATTGGTATGCAGTGGCATTTGTTAGTAATTTACGTGAATTGGAAATTAATTTGGCATAATTTTACATATTTAAACTATTATGATATATTCATTTTGCTTAGGAGTTGACTTTAGTAGATTTCTTTAGAAATATTTCCTGCAAGCAATTTTGGTAATGCTTGACTTGACCACCCAGTTTTGCAAAGATGAAAACATCCACCATTAGTATGTTAACACTATAATGCTCATAGCAAAAAATCCCTATTTACACACATGCTGAGTCATCTCTTATTAAAATTTAAAAATTGCATTCAAGCTTCAATCTCAAAAGGTGTATCTGCCTCACAGATTTTCTGGGATTAATTAATATCACGCTATTTTCAGTTAGACTATTTGTAAATTTTTGGAATGTGTTAACTTTTTTTGTTGAGATTTCATGGTTCTTTTTTTTTCTTCTTCTTTTCACCATGCAGTGGAAGGACTTATACTATCCATTGTCAAGAGCCTTTAATGATAGATGTAAAATAATAACAGCAAAGCAACAATGGTGGAGTCAGATCTACTATGTTTAAAATAGACATTTTGTGTTTACTCCTGTCTTTTGAGTAAGATATCCTTTGGTTGACTTTGTATTTCATATATTTTAGAAAATAATTAAAGACCAGATGACAGAGGGAATTTATGACAACAACTACTCTAATAACACTTATTGGTGGTTCACTATGTACCATATTCTTTTTAAGCAATATTCACAGATTAATTTGATCTTCACAATCTCACAAAATCACTACCATTGTCATCCTTGTTTTGTAATGGGAAATTAAATATAATCAGATTAAATAACTTCTCTAAATCAGCACACTGGCTTGTGCAGTGTCTGAATTATAACATAGGTAGTGTCATTACACAGCCTGTTGTCTTAAAACTAGGTTACCTTGCTGCTAATCAATAACATGGCTTTTACATAGCTTTAATATTTATCAAACTGAGATATTCTTTTGAAAAATGCTGAGATTTATTAAATATCACATTTTATTGGAAAAGAGATGAGTTTAGTAGCTACATATATGCCATATACCACTTTTAGCCTACTCATTTTTTAAAATTTTCATAGGAAGTACAAGATAGAAGATTCTGTTTACTACAAGCTTTATGAAAATATTATTAAAATACAGAAATACTAAATTCAATTTAGAAAGCAATATACTTTTGAAAATATTAAATCAAGAGACCAGCAGATTCTTTCAGATATGACCAGGGAGATAATACATTGAGATTGCAAATAAAATACAGAATTGTGTAATTGTGTTACTGATGTTGGGTATAAAAAGTAAAAAACAAGTAAGCAATCTCAACATTAAAGGCTTCATCACAATGCAAGAAGAATTTGGTGTTGAAAATAACAAGGCACACCAACATCACTATAGTCCTTCTTGTTAGTTCAGCAAGTGCATTCATCAACACATGGGAAAAGAGTTACTGGGTGTTTCTGCACTGTGAAGTGGGTGTATGTGATTGTGTGTGTATGTGTGTGTATTGGGGGGGTGGTGTCTAACAGTGACTCATTGATTTGCACAAGAGACTGAACCATGTAAAAATATCCTGTGATTCCCACCTAAACATATCCCCAGCTCAACTTACTTTGTGCCCTGAATCACTCTGCCATGCTGTAAAGGAAATATTATAGAGTGAAGAGGAGAGCTGACTAGAAAGAGAGGCATTTCCTGTGGTTACTTCCATGCTACAACACCAGTATTGAGAGCTTAAAATATTTTCTATCTAGCTGTCTCAGAACAAATTAGGTGGCCTCTGTTTTGTACTATGCATAAATCCTTTAAAAATAATAAAACAAAACTACTTCTGACATATGTATATCTCTGACATGTTATTACATTTTAAAAAGGCAAATAGCAAAAATATGCAAAGTATGTATATTTAGTAAAACTTCTCCACCCCAAAATTATCATGCATATATGATTGCATAAAGAGATGAATGACTGGAAGGAAATTACAATAGAGTGTTAATAATAACTATTTATAGTAGTGAAAATTTTTAAAATGACAGTCCTTTTTTACTTTTTAGTTTTTGAGCTTGTCACAGTGAGCATATATTATTATTAACATTTTAAATTAAATTAGAACTATATAATAAGTAAAAATAAGAATTATTAAGAGAGTAGAACGTAGCTATATAAAATTGTTGCTCCTCATGTTCTCTACATCTATCTTGCCCATCATCTACTTATCCATCTACTCATATCTTCCTGCATTTCACTGTGTTTGGATCTCAACCCTGGATTTACTTTCCTTTTTAATCAGTGTATATTTCAGTTTGTGTGTTTTTATTTCTGAAAGGGCTTTATATTTTCCCTTACTTGAATGAGAAATTCATCTTACTAATAACATTTTCAGTTGATGATTACTCTCTCTGTATAAATTGTCATTATTAGTCTTATCTTTTGGGAGTTACCACTTCTCCTTCCTTCTCACCAGTAGCATTTAACATTTTCCTTTACTATTTGATAATTTATATTTCCTATGCCCTGGGATTTAGCTCAGTTGGTAGAGCACTGCACTGCAGTCTATGAGGCCCCAAGTTCAATTCCCAGCACCACAAAAATGGGAGAAGGGCCTGGCAATCCACTCCCAAGGCAATCCCGAAACAGCCATTGAAAACCCTATGAGGGTCGCTATGAGTCGGATACCGACTCGACGGCCCCTAACAACAACAACAACATGCCCTATGCCTAGTGGGAAAATGTTTTCGGTTCTCATATCTTCTATCAGTGTAGTAACATTTTTAGTAGTTAATGTGTTCAGGAAATGTCTTACTGATATTTCTTCTTTAGAGTTTGGAATTCCTGTTGGACTTATCCTGGAGCTACTTATGGTCTTTGAACTCTCTTTCTTGTTTTCCATTGCTTGATCTTTTTGTGCTGCTTCTTAGATCAGTTTCTCTATGCATTCTTTTAATTCACCAGCTTTCTCTCTAGCTTGTTGTTTGTCTAATCTACTTTGTTAATGATCACATTTTTGATTTTTAGATTTCTATTTGGTTCCATTTAATATATAGCTGTGTCTGACTCATAGTCACAATTTTGTTATATAATTTATTTTTTTTATAAATATCATTCCTTTTATATTTCTAAGGATTTTAAACATTTTCTTTAAAAATGTGGATGCATTTACAAATAATAGAGATTCTCACCAATACTGGTACAATTAAGAGGCATTTATTATTCAGTGAAAAGTTGGTAGGAAAGCAGACTGAGATCTAGTCATGCATGGTACCATCAGGTGCCCAAGCCTCGCTCCCTTCCCGTCCTTTCTCTCTCCATTCCAGAATGCTGGTGAATTTTCCACTTGTGAGTTACAAAATGCTTGTCTGAACTCATCTCCTATCTTCCTATGAGTGTTGAGTTCAAAGAAGTAAGGATGATGATGTCAAGGAGGACTTCGTGTCACTAAACAGACAGGAAAATCTCTCCATTTAGGCTCTAGCAAATACGCCCTCATATCCCTTTGATCAGAGCTGAGTTACCACACACACACAAATATACACACACACATGCACACACACAAGTCTGTACACCTAGACGTGAGAAATACTTGAGAAATAGGAATGGATAAGGTAAATCATAAACTTTGAGTCTAGGCTGGGAACCTCATGCTCGTTGGGACATGATGGATGGAGTTGCATCTTTTGGAGAGCAATCAACAAGGCCTGCCATGTGCTTGTTTTAAATTCCTTTTCAGAATATCGCATTTTGCGTAGATTTCTTGAGGCATGCATTTTCCCAGTGTACCCTGAAAGTTTTTGTTTGTAATTTTGTCATATTCCCCCTTTCCCCATTTATTTTCTATAGGAGCACTTCGGTTTCTGTTAGTGATAGGGTTGCCTCCATTTGGTCCACTATTCAGAACCAGCAATTAGATTGATATTTTGAGATTACTTTTGAGGCACTAAATTTAATTACTTTGTTAATGCAAAGATTAATTCATTGATGAGATAAAATTTATAAATGCCCACTTGTAAGCCTCTTAAACTCTGGAGGTACTGTATGCTCGTAAGAGTTCTCTGTTGAAAGTTCTGAAATTTACAGTCTCTAAGTGGATCCCTTGCTTCCTATTCCTGCTTTTCTTCTCCAATTCCCCCAGGCATCTACTCATATTCCTGTCTTACTTCTGAAATCCATAAATACTAATTTGAAATTTAAGCTCTTAGGCAGGGGTACATATTAAGGCCCCATCACTATGTTGTTGTTAGCTGCTGCTGAGTTGTTTCTAAGTGTCTTGATTGTGAACTAGGCTTTCAGGAACTGATTTTGCCTTTGGAGATGAGGAATATACATGAAAACATGTGAGGACCCAGTTATAGTGCTGGTCACCATATATTATCTGCTTTGAGAATGAGCTGATGGGAATGTGGTGATGGGTAGAAAAAAAAAGCAAAAAGAAGGGCACTGCAGTGGCCAGTTCTTTTATAAAGAGCGGTAATTAAGTGTTGCCTCCAGCTGCCCATGGCTACATCCACAAAGCCAATGTTAGCAGGACTCAGATCACACTGCTCTCGTCATTTCTGAAGAACAGATTGTTTAACCTTGGCGGTGGTGGGTCCTGCTGACATTATTGCTGAATTTTAATTTTACTCCTTTTCCATTTTCCAAATGTTGATTTTCACTTTACACCTTGAGTTATTTTGAGACAATATTTTAATTTTGAAATTTTAGAGCAGCTTATTTGAAGCTCTTTAATGTGGGTGAATGGTTGTCATTAATAAAGTGTTTGAATATAGCATCATATTTCAATAGGTGTTTCATGAAAAATATCCCTGCTGCCATTGCTGCTCTGCTAACATTAACTAGCTCAGACAGATTCTGCATCTTATAATCTCACTCACTGAAAAGTAGATGTATCTCATGTGAAAGCCAGAAAATTTACACAAAAATAGTGTGTTTAAAGCCTGACTTGAAGGTTTCCCCATTTCAGATAGGAGGCCTACTTATAAGAAAGGAACTTGAGTTTCTTAGTTTTTAATGACTCACTTGATTTTTAGGTTCTTTTTATTTGTAGTATTTGAGGGTTAAACCCAGGACCTTACAAGTTCTCTACCACTGGGCTGCACCCTCAGCCTATTTTTTATTTATTTTATTTATCGTTTTGTTCTCTTTCTCTCTCTCTCTCTCTCCCTTCCTTCCTTCCTTCCTTCCTTCCTTCCTTCCTTTCTTTCTTGACGAGGTCTTGCTAAGTTATGTAGGCTGCCTCTGGTCTCAAACTTGCAATCCTCCTGCTTTAGTCGCCCAAATTGCTGGGATTAGAGGCATACACCAAAATGCCCAGTGATTTTCAGATATTTTTAAAGCTACTTTTTTAATGCTTTTTAAATTACTACAATCTGTAATTAGTAATGTAAATGAGATTCTATACTATGGAGTTTTTAGATTTTTAAATTTTTTACCTATTAAGTGAAAAATATCTATAGTTATATCACCCTGGAGTCAGATCTTGTTAGATCTCTGAAGCTAAGCAGATTTGGGCTTGATTAGTAGTTGGATGAGAGACCGCCTGGGAATAACAAGTGCTGTAGGCTTGGGAGAAGGACCTGGAAGCTCACTCCTGAAACAATCAGCCATAGGTAGCCCTATGAAAAGCAGAGAAGCACTGTCAGATATAATACTGGGTATGGCACAGTGTTGGATAGTATTTCATTCTATTATACTTAGGGTCACTATGATTTGGACCCAATATGATGGTACCTAATAAAAATAAGTGAAAAATATTTTTATTATGATAGGCTCTGAGTTGACTCTGTCATGATCTATGAAGTGCTAGCTACAGCAGTAAAATTTAGTAGCCACAATATTCAGAAAATCTATTTATGTCATTATGTGGCTTAATATTCTTTAGTTTTCCATCACCCAAGGATATTTCCAAACTTCCTGTCACAGTTTATGAAGCCCATTCATTCTTGTCCCTGCGAGCTCTCTCATTTCTCTCCACCCTTACCCTGTGGGTGCTATTGCTGAACTCCTCCTGGTGCTCAAGGACACCATGCTCACTGCTGCTTCTCTTCTTTAGGAGTTCTCCTCTGTTCATGGAATATCCTTGGCCTGCTTACTTTTAACCTGGGAAATTTCTACTTTCCTTTCACCATATTGGAAATATTACCTCTTGTGGAAAACCTCCACATTCCATGCTCACCACTCATTCCCGTTACTCCCAATGGAAGGTGTCTTGTGTAGGGATAAGGAACAAGACTGTATTCATGTCAGTGCCCAGTGTCCTCCTAAGGGGATACCTGGACAGACAGACATGCTCAGTAAGTATCAAAGGGTCAGAAATGGCTAATTTCTAAGAACTCTGAATAAAGACTCTTCTTTACTGTAACAAAGGGTTGAACTCTTTACCCTCAAGGAAGAACCGGTAAAATATAATCAATTTTAAGTGATCTGAAGGTTTATGTCTTCATTTGAGTGTCCCTGGCAGCCATGGACATGCACAGTGGAGGCAGACATGTATATGGGGGCAGGTCCAGGGCATTGGGATGGGATCCAGACTTGAACAACACAATATCCAAATCCAGACCATAAGGAGCTGAGTAGAATGTTACAGATCAACTTGTCTACACATGACATTTTGCAGCAGATAGCAGGTTGATTGATCCCATGGTTGACATGTAATCAGTTTGCGAGAATACATCCGGAAGCCCCCTCCTCACAACCTCCTTTTATTAAAGGATTGGACATAGTATTGCCACTGTAGTGACACTGAATGACTGCCTTAAATTCATACATGTGTGAGTAAAGTGACTATTGTGATATGTCCCTGTGGAATGGGGAATGTGTTTAGAAAAATGTAAGTTCACCCCATTTTCATAAAACCTGCTACATGCCATTGTCTAACCCTGCTTGATGACCATAATGTCAGATATTTTAAGAAAATGGAGATGGGAAAGGGTGAGGTGGGGGAAGAGCCTGAGCAAATGGTGAAAGGAAGCCTGCTTAGAGTCCCCTGAGAGAGAGACAGAATGGCCTTAATTAAATCAAGGTAATGGCTGTGCCTTTGACCCTGGCCCACTTTGACAGCTGTGGCCATGAGGGCCACATGAGGCTATGAGAGACACAAATTGCCTACCAATAACATTGCCTGCTCATAGCATTGCAAATCATGGGAGAAGCATGAAATATTTGATTTATGTTGTTCTCAGAATTAAACTTGAGTGATGAGTCTCAGGGAATAAGACCACAAATAGGCTAAAGACAATAAAAAACCATAACTAGCTTAATGTAGATACAGGTAGTTACATATAGAAATATGTATAGATACATTTATAAAAATACACTAGTATACAATATCTTTCTCAGTTGTCTGTTAGCTGAGGGGGTCTGGCAGCACTGAGTATATTTAGCATCCAGAACTTGGTTTCTAACCTGTTCTCCAAAGGAAAAAAAAAAAAAAAAAGGAACTGGGGCTCCCTGTAGCAATGACTGACTGAAAGTAGAGGCAGAAATATACAACATGAGCCCAGACCATCCAGTAGTGCAAGAAAGTAAGGAAATAAATAAAAATAACATGATGGGGACATATATCAAAGGGATACAGTTATAATGTGCCAATTAAAAGACCTCTCTGTGGTGGCCAAAGCTGGGAAAATTTGAGGAATAAAATAAAATACTATTGAATTATATCCTGAAGTATAAAAATATATTGTTAGCTGCTTTGGAGTTGGGACCAACTCATGTTGTATAACAGAGGGAAATATTACCTGATACCCTGCCGTGTCTGGCAGTATGTCAGTGCTTCTCTCCTATTCATAGGGCTCTCTCTCTCTCTCTCTCTCTCTCTCTCACACACACACACACACACACACACACATACACGCACACACACACACACACTTTTTCTTCTCTTTCTCTCTGTTTTTCTTTTGTTGTTGTTGTTTTGTTTTGTTTTTAGTACTGAGGTTTAAACCTGAGTTTCACACATGCTAGACAAGTGCTCTACAATTGAGTTCCATCTCCAGTAATTTTTTTATTTTTTATTTTAAGACAAAGTCTCACTAATTTGTATAGGCTGCCTGTGACCTTAAACCTGTGATCTATCTGCCTCAGCCTCCTGAGTCACCAGGATTATCAGCTTGTTCCACAGTTCCCTATTCTTTCAGGTTTTTAAATTTCCTATTTTGTTTATAAAAATCCCCTGTATGGTTTTCCTTTTTTTGTGTTGCTGAAAATTTTCAGTCATCCTAGGCTCTGAAAATACCAAGCAGATAAGGAAGCTGACTTTTTGGAACAAAATAACTGCTCTTAAATGAAGGTGAAATAATTCATTTAGTTGTCTTTTAAAAGTTGCTGAGAATACTGTCATTTGATAAATGACATTTTTTACCTCCCTCACCAAAAAAAAAAAAGTCCTTCAAATGATGATAAGGAGATACGTGTACTAGTTGTTGTGGTTATTGTTGTTAGGTGCTTTCCAGTTGGTATCTGACTCATAGTGACCCTGCCTACAACAGATGAAACAGTATCGTCAGTGCTTCTCAGTAATTCATAGGGTTTTCAATGGCTGATTGTTTCTTGGGAGTGGGTTGCTGGGTCCTTCTCCCAAGCTTACAGTACCTGGTGTTCCCAGGTGGTCTCCCATCCATGTACTAACCCGGTCTGACTCTGCTTAGGTTCCATGATCTGAAGGGATCAGATGCCACAGTGGTATGGCTGCAGGGCAAGTGATCTAGTTGGGCAATGCTAAATTCTTAATAAACCCCTAAGCCTTTTTTGAGTTTATTTCAATGCAAGCAGCATTCAACACAGGCATTTCTACTTGGAGAATTGTTCATCACGGTGACTTAAGACCCAGACACTTTGCATCTCACGTCTGAGCCATCCTCTGCAACCTTGAATTCCTTCCTTGCTACCTTCCCAGATGCAGAGACAGGAGGTGGTAAGGCTGGGAGGAGGACCATAGTGGCCGGTTTTAGTGGCCAGGTTTGGAGGGGATATTTCCTTAGCACTTTCACTCATATAAAACTGAAACACAATGTCTTTTTATCATAGAAACAAACTAATTTGTAAGGAAGCAGTGTCTTTTAGAGCAGCATCCCGTTTTAAGTGACCAGTAAGTCTATAGTTGGGCTGGGATTTAGCTCAGCTGGTAGAGCGCTGCACTGCAGTCTCTGAGGTTCGGAGTTCAATTCCCAGCACCGCAAAAATGGGCGAAGGGCCTGGCAATCCACTCCCAAGGCAATCCTGAAACAGTCAGCCACTGAAAACCCTATGAGGGTTGGTATGAGTCGGATACCGACTCGCCGGCACCTAACAACAACAACAATTCTATAGTACCAATATTTGACTAACACCCATGACTAATACTGGAGTTCAATAAATATTGTTGCAAAATCATCTTAGTAGATTTTCATTGTTTTGAAATAAATAACCTTTCCAGAATATGATTGTAGGAGACAGATGTTCATGAATGATAATCTGTCAACATTTTTCATTGTTAGAATGGAAGTATTTTGAATGTTTTAAAGCTAATAATGGCATATTAGCTAGAGTCTACAGACAGAATGGGCTGGGATTTAGCTCAGTGGGTAGAGTGCTGCGCTGCAGTCTCTGAGGTCCCGAGTTCAATTCCCAGAACCACAAAAATGGGAGAAGGGCCTGGCGATCCACTCCCAAGGCATTCCCGAAACAGTCAGCCATTGAAAACCCTATGAGGGTCGCTATGAGTCGGATACCGACTTGACGGCACCTAACAACAACAACAACAGACAGAATGTGTTTGAGCCTTGTGTGTGTACTTGACATTTTCTGAAGGTGGTGAAAAGTGTGTGATCATCCATTTTGGGTGCGGTTGTGACTGTTGTATTTCCCGGGAGGCTGGCCAGCATTATCTAGCTAGACTGGCACATGTACACCTACAGAAGCAAGTAGCCCACAAAGTACTTTAACTAGCAACTGAGGAGAGTGAAGAGCCAGACTAATCAGCACTTCCTGCTGGTAGGCTCCTGTGTGTCTCCCACCCACTTCATCCATTCCTTCTTTTCCAAGTACAAAGTGAGAACATCATTCTGAAATAATAGAAGCCTGAGAGATTTGCATGAATTTGACATAAAAATGTCTTAGAGTCATTACAGACTTATATTTCTATCTTTATGTGTGTTTTCTCATTCAATATGGAGAGTGGGAAAAATATTGAAATTCTTAGAATATAGTTCTTTAATCTTAAGTAAGTCATTTCCACTATTTTAGATAAGCTTGCAGAAAAACTTCTGACGTATATATTCTATGAATATTGTTTTCATGCAATAAATTTTATTTTGGGCTAGGTGTGGTGGTGCACACTTGCAATCCCAGCACTTGGGAAGCTGATGAAAGGAGGGTAACAAGTTTGAGGCCAGCTGAGCTACATAGTGAGAAGTGAGACCTGGCATCAAAAACAACAACAAAAACAAAAAACAAAAAACAAAATGGTGAAAGTACTCTAGATGGAGGAAAAGGAAAGTCAGGGTAGTTTGAAAAATATATGAAATGGTTGGTAAATTAAATTCACCATATTTTTACTTAGTTTCCATCTTTATGATTAAAATTATTATAAAAATTATCAGGGTTTTGACAGACATTGACCTAGTCTGTCTCAAGCTTATTCTGAGTAGAAGCTCAGTAATTTAAATTTGGTCAGCTGTGAAAAAGTTCTTAAGCCAAATGGCAGTCCTATCTCCCTCTCTTTCTCTCTCTTCCCCTTGCCCATCTTTTCTTTCTTTCCTTTTTCCTTCTTCTTTTTTTTTTTTCATATTTTCCTTCTACTACTTTTCAGGGGAAGTCCCAAAACATGTTTTATTTTTTTTCACATAGCAAATGTGAAAGAAGCTCTAGGCAAGACTAGTTTAAAAAAAGAAAAGATTACCCCCTGATTTCTGGGGCAGGATAGACAGTTTTAAACAGGACAAAAAAGAGATTGGGGATTCAGCTGGATATGAAAATAGTTATATTCATTAAGTTAGACCCATGCAAGCAGCTGTAAATTTGGATAATAAGCAAGGAAAGATATTTGAATTTCATTAGGCTTTTCCCCTCTACAGTTAGCAAGTATCTCACCTTCTAAAATTACTTCAATTGTGATTCACCCACAATAAGCATGTAATTAAAATTGAAGAACGTTTACCCGGTGAGGGAAGTTGATGAAAAAGAGCTTGGAAAAGGGTTTGGAAAATGAAAAGAAGGGTAACTTAGGGAGCAAGATAAAATTTGGAAGATATTTTAGGAAAAGTAATGTTGGGGAAGATTTTCATCAAGTGGATGCTACTGGTTGGAGGCTGATCTGTAGAAGCTAACTGACCAGGATTTTTGGTGGTAGGCATGGATTATGTGGATTAATATTGAATCAAAATTTATTGTATTTTGATTTCTGCACAAAATCCTAGGAGAAAAAAATCTTCGGAATACTTTTTTTTTTTTTTTGAACTTACAGAGGTTATAATGTGGAAGTTGTTGTTGTTGTTAGGTGCCGTCTAGTCGGTATCCGATTCATAGCGACCCTCTGTACAACAGGGGAAACACTACTGTCAGTGCTTCTCTGCTGTTCATAGGGTTTTCAATGGCAGATTGATTTTTGGGAGGGGGTTGCCAGGTCCTTCTCCCAAGCCTACAGCTTCTGGTGTTCCCAAGTGGTCTCCCATCCAGGTACTAACCAGGCTGGACCCTGCTTAGCTTCTGAGATCTGACGGGATCGGATGCCACAGGGCTACAGCTGCAGGCATAATGTGGAAGGGGAGACAGAAATAACATAATGAGCCTGAGTTTTGAGAAGAAGTGTGGACCACTGTGGGGGAAGTGCTGTGTGCT
Source organism: Pedetes capensis (assembly GCA_007922755.1). Lineage (NCBI taxonomy): Eukaryota > Metazoa > Chordata > Mammalia > Rodentia > Pedetidae > Pedetes > Pedetes capensis. The sequence continues at coordinate 75,852 of VMDO01007900.1, forward strand.
ATGTATGCGGTGGGGGAAGGGACTTCTGCCCTGTCAGGGGATGGTCAGGGACATGGCCTTTGTGCTTTTCTCAGGAGCCAGGAATGCAGAGGATTATGATGGAGCATAATTTTTACTCTTATGGCAATATGTGTGCTGCACTGAGGGCACAGTAAGAATCCCTAATTCATTCTACATGTGTCATGAAAGCATATAAAAGTAGTAGAAACCAAGTTCAGAAGGGTTGATAAGCCTGTGCAAATTAATATATTTGGAGAGACAATTGACATATCTTTTGAATAGAATATGAAAAAGTTGGAGAGAATGTTAAGTACATCAATATTGCTAGATACTAATATTGATGGAGGTATATTATGAAATGAGATATGCAAGAGAAGGGGCTGATGAAGAAAAACTCTTTTATCATGTAACAGAGAACTAGGTAATATTTGCTTGATTAATGTGTAAAGAAAGGTGATATGATAATGGCAATAATTTAGGGTTGGAAGGTTATCATGGTTAATAATTTTGAAAAAGATACTGCTACATCTCTAAAAAAGGTGTCAGTGTTTGTTTGTGAGTAAGTAGATCCATATTAACTGGCCATGAACTCAATATATTGAAGCTTGATGAACAATATATAAATAGTATAAAATGGAAAAGTACATCTGAAAAAGTAGATATTGTGAAAATACCTGCTCCAATTACATAGATCCATGTCAGTGTGCTCTGGGGAGAGAGAGAATATGGGAAATGTATCTCACTTTGGGTTTGAATCAGAGCACTGGAAGTCACTGTGGTAGAGTCATGTACTTTCCCAGGCACATGTGCCTGAGGAGGAGGAACCTGGAGAGACAGTAAAGAGACCAGTGGCTGGACACCTCAGATTGCTCTTGAGCCGGCAGGAGAACCACCTTTATCAGGGCCCAGTGGATGTGGTAGTGTCAGCACTGATACTTTGCCTTCTGCCCATAAGTGGCAGCAATCTCACTTTCTCCAGGTACTTCTTTAGTCGTGTGACAGGCAAATTGAGACTAGTAGTTCATTCAGAATACATGTTTTCCCCTTGTTAACTGATGAGCCATGTTCTCCAGCTTTAGAACTGTTGGAGATTCTCTTTAGCCCTCTGGCAGGTTTGGAACAGATTTCTAGGATATTGGACCAAGTCTACATTCTTTTTGGCCCAGCTTAAGGACATTAGGGAATGTGATTGTATGTGTGTATTAGGAGGGGCATTTGAATTTTTCTCGGCTTCATCTCTTTTGAGTAAATAGTGGAAAAAAAAATCTCCCAAGGTGTATCCTTTTAAAATATCTGTTAGGCTAGAAGATTAATCTCAGAAATCAATTCTTCAAGCAGCATTTTACACAGGACACCAAGCAGCCCTTCTGCAGAGATGCCCATATCTTCATTTCTAACAGAATGTGTACTGTGCTTAGATATGGGAAGCTCATCAGTGAAGGAGCAATTTCAGAACATGGGCTAATCAGTTCATAACATTACCCAAACATGAATGAAAACAGGTAAAATGTATTTCTAAAGATATAGATGCTTTTGCCACCAGATAAAGAACAGGTCATGTCAGAAAACCAGGTTTTATCCATCTTTAAAAGCCTATGGTTCTTAATTATTTTATCTGTGGCTTTGTGTTTTTCTGTAAATGGTAAAAACAAGTGAACGTGGGAGTCCAAGGAGTGAAGAAGCTCCCATTGCTGTTTGACATGTGCTCTGGACTGATTGACTCGCACAATAAGAAGGCTGTGACTCCATGTTCTCAGAGCTACTTTAAGGGAATGTTGTGTAATGATTCTCATCTTGTAAATGTCCAGGCCTCTATTGCCTGCTGCCTCCCCTTCGTGGCAGATTTCCCATCATGTATGACAAATCCAGTTGCTGTTGTTGTTAGGTGCCATTGAGTCAGGTCCAACTCATAGTGACCCTAGGTACAGCAGAAGGAAACACTCCTCACTTCTGTGCCGGGCTCATGATCTTATTTATGTTTGAGCCCATTGCTGCAGCCACTGTGTCAATCCATCTAGTTGAAGGTCTTCCTATTTTTCACTGACTCTCCCAAACATGATGTCCTTCTCTGGGCATTGTTCCCCACTGACTACATGTCCAAAATACATCAGATGCAGTCTAGCCATCCCTGCTTCCAAGGAGCACTGTGGTTGCAATTCTTCTAGGACAAATCTGTTGGTTCCTTTGGCAGTCCATGGTATACGTAATATTTGCCTCCAGCACCATAATTCAAAAGCATCAATTCTTCTCTTGTTTCCCTTATTGAGTGTCCAGCTTTCACAACGATATGATGCAATTGAAAATACAATGGCATGAGTCAGGTGCACCTTCAATCCAGTAAAACAGATAAATATAAGCTCAATATTTTGGTTCTGGTTATATCCTAATGAAATTATAGGTAGATCTTATGGTGTATGCTGGTAATCCTAGTGACTCAGGAGGTTGAGGCAGAAGGATTGTGAGCTCCCGGCCAGAGGCAGCATTTGCAATTTAGACCCTGTCTCAAAATAAAGACTAATGAGAGGAGGAAGTCTGGTGGCTCAGTGGTGGAGTGCTTGCTTAGCATGCATGAGTGTCACAACATACTAAATAAAAAAGAAATGACAATGCAAGTTAATTTCTGTCTTCATAAACATATGACCTACTTCCCTTGTTATATCATGGCATTATTCTATTAAATCTTGCTTTCTGTTGTTAGTATTAAAATGTAATTCTCCTGTAGTGTATTTTGACAGTTAATATTTTGTGTTTAAAATGACTTTTAAGTTTTTCACATAAATACGTCCTTACCTCAATACGTTCAATTGATGATAAATTGTTGGAGTCTATTGTTAGTTTATTTAGTATTGCGTATTGTGAAAGTGGTAACATAACTTGTTCAAGGTTTGTGATACTCAGTTTCTTAAAAATATGCTTTTCAATGCAGACATTTGGCTTAATTAGGAGAAATATACTATTTCTTCAATAGTCTTGATACTGTGTCACATCATAAGGATGTTATATGATGATGAATCCCTTGTACAATACAGTGAATGTAAATTTTCCTATTTCTGTTGCTGTAATAGATTTATTAAAAGTAGAACATTTACAATTTTAAATCATTCTTTGGACTGTCTTGTTGTGGAAACTAGTCAATATTTTCACCTAGGTTTCTTCTTTCTCAAAAACATATTTAAAAAATAACATTCTGAAATTGGTGAAGTTGTATCAATATTGTCAATTGTGAAACAACTGAATATTTTCTTTACAAGTTTGTATTGAAAATTGAAGTATTTCTGCTTTCAGTAGCAACTCTTTTTAGAAATTACTTTATTTGCTAGGTGGGGTGGTGTGTGCCTATAATTCCAGTGACTCAGGAGGCAGAGGCAAGAGGATCACAAGTTCAAGACCAGAGGCAGTCTGGGTAATTTAGTGAGACCCTATCTCAAAAAGTAAAAAACAATGGCTGGGAGTGCAGCTCAGTGGTACAGCACTTGCAGAGCATGTAAGCGCGAGGCCCTGGGTTCAATCCCCAGTACCACAAAATAAATAAAATAATTTTTATTTTTTATTACAATTTTTATTTTATCCCCCATACCACAAAAAATAAAAATTATTTTATTTATTTTGCGGTACTGGGAATTGAACCTAGGGCCTTGCATATGCTAGGGAAGTGCTTTACTGCTGATCTACATCATAGCTCTAACAATTCTCTTTAGATTGGTTTCAGGCTGAATATTATTTGTTCCATAGAAACAGTTGAGTTATTGCTGCTTATTTCTCATTTCAGCCATGGAGATCACTTGGTTTTTTATTAAGGTATTTTTCTATGCCTGATGGATTTTTTTCTCCCGTTGCTTTTGGACAACTTTTTTCTTACTTATTTTCACTGTTAGTAACTTTGTTCTTCATTTTATCTTCTTCAACCTCACAATCATTTTCCCACTCTTTTAGATTTTCTCATGAGAGTTTTTACTCCTGTCTCATAGGCAACAGCTTCATCCTCTTTTCTCCTCCTTTCTTACTCTTCACTGCTGTGCCCTTTGGGAAATTTCTTTCAGAAACTTAACAACTCTGCCTTTGAAGTAGCCATGTGCATCATGAAAGTCATAATAAAAACCGACACAAACTGATCAGTAGTTTCATTCTGCTGCTGAAAACACCACACTTTTTCCCACTGTACAGAGAATGAAGTTTTTATTTTTGTCTTGTCCTTGGGAGAACTTGACCAGCGTCTGACTTGTCCTCTTTCCTGTTCTCCAGTTCCAGCCCTTTCTCACGTTTCTTCCATGGTGCTCCAGCCACATTGGGTCTAGGTGTTTCCCAAATATCATGAGAATAATTTTTCTATAAATTTTATCTGCAGGATAAATTGCTAAGGGTTAATTTTCTGAGTTATAAAGTATGAAAATTAAAATATTTAATGTCTAATATAAACTTGACTTCAAAAGTATAGTACCAGATTACTCTGAAAATACTTGTCTTTATGCACAAGAGTGAAAAGTGCCTTTCACAAGCCTGTACTGATATTCTTCCAGATGGTTTGATCTTGGCTACCTATTATGAATCTCCTTTTATTTATTTATTTATTTTTGATATTGAAAGGACCTACCTTTGTGCTTTTTAATTATTTTTAACAACTTCAAATATGCTTAGTGTGAAACATAGAAACAAATAGTCTGGCATGAAATATACCAAAGTGTTATGTACAGAACTTGAGATAACTTTTCCTAATGTTTAGATTTTAAAATTCTATTTCAATTATTATGAGTTATTTTGTATAATTCCAACTCTAATTTAAAAGCGGTATCACTTATCTTTCTTCCTCCTCTTGGAGCATTAGAACTTTGATTATAATGGTGACATGCTGTTGTTTGTTGTTAGGTGCTGTGGAGTTGGTATCTGACTCATAGCAACCCTACATACAACAGGAGTAACACTATTGTCAGTGGTTCTCTGCTGTTCATAGGGTTTTCAATGGCGGATTGATTTTTGGGAGTGGCTTGCCAGTCTGTCTCCCAAGCCTACAGCACCTGGTGATCCCAGGCAGTGTCCCATCCAAGTACTAACCAGGCCCAACCCTGCTTAGCTTCTGAGATCTGAGGGAATTGGATGCCACAAGGCTACGACTGCAGGCAATGGTGACATAAGAGTCATAAATTCTAGGTCCACCTACTAAACAATGCTGTGTGTCTTGGCCTTCAACTTTTTACATATTTTTTTAAGGCAGGGCATGTGGTTCAGCAGTAGAGTGCTTGGTCCTGGGTTTGATCCCCAGCACCACACCTGCACTCACAGAAATACACACTCACATATGTACATATGCATAATTCATATATATACATGGCTTAATGTGTCCTCCAAACTGGGAATTATAGACATTTTACTAACTGCATTAAGAAGTAATGAAGTATGAATGATCTGTGGCATATTTGGATCACAATTTTCACTTCTTCCTCAGGGAAAAATGGTTCAAACCCTTCATCATGAAGTCTCTCATTCAGTGCTCTGTTCCTCCTAGATCATGTGATCCTGTTTTTTTTATGTCCCATGGCAGTTATTATTTTGTTTTCCTGGTGTACTTAATCAGGACTTGAGTCTCTTTGGTGTATTTTCTCAGTGTTCTCTCTAAGCACAGTTATTTTAGACATTTCTCTTTCCTCCCATATGTTCATAATGATGTATTCCTAATGTGTAAACTTGTACTTTTGCTGTTATCAGTTTGTTGAATCAAGTAGCTAGTCCTACGAGTCATATCTCTGTCATTGCTCACTAGGGTCAGTGACCTGTATGTTCTCCTGAGGGATAGTTTATACCTTTTGCCATGTGTAGATACAAACCAAAGCAACATTGCCACTGCTCAGTATCTCCCATGCATGCTGTTGTTGTTAGGTGCCATGGAGTCAGTGTCTGACTCAGTGACTCTACGTACAACAGAAGAAACACTATTGTCGTGATTCTCTGCTACTCAAGGGGTTTTCAGTGGCAGATTGTGTTTTGGGAGTGGGTTGCTGGGTCCCTCTCCCAAGCCTACAGCACTTGGTGTTTCAGGTGGTCTCCCATCCAACTACTAATCAGGTCCGACCCTGCTTAGCTTCCACGATCTGACATGGTCCAGCTGCAGGCTCTCCCATGGATACCCCCACTAACTAGGTATTGTTTGCAAAATAACCAAGGGGTTGTTATGTGGTAAACCATTGTCATGTATACAGTGCAACCATTAGGTAGTAAAGGAGTTGATGGCACTTCTTTCTTGAGTGATTAGAATTGTAGGCCATTGTATTCAACAAATGTACACAAATCCTGACTCATGATGTACAGGAAGGGGTTTGCAATAGTTATCACATGTGAAGGCTATCACACGTGAAGGTTAAAGTTCTTTGATGCCTTCCCCTTATCACCTTGTGTAGTTTTCCAAGCAGGGGGAAAAAGGCTGAAATCTAAAAAGAGGAAATGGATGCTGTTTGGTTATTTTTTAAGTGACTTAAAATTTTATTCCTTCCTTCTGGTCTTTATTGAGGCCATTCCTTAGTCTGACTTTTTTGGTTGTTATTTTTGCAGTCTCTTAGTTGAAATAACAGTTCTAGTTGAATTAAGATTTTTTGGACCCACGGTATATTCCATTGAGAATAGATTTATTTTGTATACCTTGAGTTATTTTTATGAAGGCAATTCACATATTTTTAAATGCCTGTAATTTTCATGTTTCTTCTGACTATATAGTAAAGAGTCTGTATTTCCTAACTGTAAAACATTGCAATAGCTTCAGTTGCATGTTTTTCTCTCAAATTCAAATGTCTATACCAAAGCTGCCTGCAGCTATAGCCCTGTGGCATCCGATCCCGTCAGATCTCAGAAGCTAAGCAGGGTCGGGCCTGGTTAGTACCTGGATGGGAGACCACCTGGGAACACCAGAAGCTGTAGGCTGGGAGAAGGACCTGGCAACCCCCTCCCAAAAATCAATCTGCCATTGAAAACCCTATGAACAGCAGAGAAGCACTGACAATAGCGTTTCCCCTGTTGTACAGAGGGTCACTATGAGTCGGATACCAATTTGATGGCACCTAACAACTACAACAACAATACCAAAGCTAATTTAGTTCATTCCAATAAAATATTTTAAGGTCTTTTTATTAAAGCAGGAATTAGAATCATTATCATTATTTGTAAAATACTGCTTAATATAAAGGGAACTCCATAGAAATTGTAATTGCTCTGTAAAATTGAAATTAGAAAGCACTTAAAAATTCATAAGTATAAAATAAAATCTGCTTCAATAAATATTGTATACAAAATCAACTTGTATTTTAGAACAGAACTTAGAATGTTGTGTTTACATCAATATAGGCCTTCTAAACAGAAAATTCTAATTAGCAAAAATGTCCTTTAAGGTAATATTAAATGTATTTCTTGAACAAACATCTAATGAGGACCAATAGTGTGTCTCATACTATGTTTCTGGTTTGCTGTTCAGTTATGCTGGTAAAATGATTAAACCTGTAGTTGCTGTGGTGATAGGTACAATGTAAATAACAGTTCATATGGCCAAATATATAGCATATAGTTATAAAAGGGATTATGCTATTGAACATGAATAGTGTTTCTCAACAGGATCACTATTGGCTTTTTGGGTGCGGATGTTCTTTGCTTTGTGTGACTTTAACTTTGAAAAACATTAAACCAACTTGGCCCTATACAAGTTCACAATGATTGACAAATCCAAAAAGGCCCCCTGGGAGATAGGATGTGGCTGATACACACCCCAGCTGAAATGTACTGGTATAGACGAGGGAGCAGCAAAAATTTTCTGTAATGGGTTAGATAATAAATATTTTCACCTTTGTGGACCATATGATCTATATCAAAACTCCTCAGTGCTGCTCTTATAGCACAAAATTAGCCACTGACAATACCAAAAAAATACTAGCTGTATTCCAATAAAACTTTATTTACAAAACAGGTACTGGGCAGATGTACTCTATGAACTGTAATGTGCCATCTTTTTCATATATTCCATAGGTCTACCAACTTTAACACAAGGAATGCTATTTGAAATACAATCAGTGGTATTATATTAAGAGAGTTTTGGATATAAATAACAAGAAATAATATGTACTGTTACTAATGGTAAGGTGGTTTCTGCCTTGGCTACTTGAATATTCTATTGTCATAAGGGACAAAAGTGCTTTCTATACTTGTACTCCGTTATCCTCAGTTATTGCTATGATCTCCCTCATTGTCACATATAGATGCAATAGTGTCATAACTGGGACTGGGGTTTAGCTCATTTGGTAGAGTGCTGCTCTGTGCTGTCTGAGACCCTCTATTAAAATAGGAGAAAGATATGGCTGCCCACTCCCAAAACAATCAGCCATTGAAAAACATATGAATAGCAGAGAAGCACTGACATAGTTCTGGGTATGGCACAGTGTCACAGAGTGTTTTGTTCTGTTCTGCACAGGGTCACTATGAGTTGGATACAACTTGATGACACCTAACAACAACAACAACAACAACAACAAGTATCATATCTAGTTACAATAGTGCACAGGGGAGAATAACATCTGTATGTATTCTATAAGAAAACCTCTTTCAGAAATCCCTAGGTCACTTTTTCTCAGATCATATTTGGACACATTCCCAAACTTGAACTAAGAAATGGAAAAGGGGAAAGATACCACATATTTGGGAAAGAATACTTATGATTATTTTTCTTGTGCTGGAGATAGGTCCAGACTTCAACTAGACATTGAATGACAAACGTTTGAATCATGATAGTGTTTATAAAGATCAGGGACCTTTGAGGGAGAGCATAAGAAGATGTTTGTGAGGCATAGTATTTTATATTATATTGTACTTCAAAAATAATTCTATGTTAAATGTTGTTTGAGGCCCTTTGGTTGCCCATTTCCTCACCCAGGACAGCACTTCATTAATTCTCATCTTTGATCCAAGGAGTAGAGTAGAGTGTAGGCCAACATTCTACCCTTTGGTTACAGATAATCTGTCTCTAGTAGTTGATAATCCATGCAATGCCTATGCTCCATGCTATGAGGTCAGTAATTCCAATATATAAAAGACAGTGTTTAAACTTAGTTAACAAAAACTACTCAGTAGCCTTTAGGGAACCTCTTCAGCCCCAGATAATTATATATATGAGTACATCATATAGTTTTTGTTATAAGTATTGAAAATTTTTTTTGAAAAGCATTCTCACAGAAATATTATAATTATTCATTTTAGTGCTAAAGGGAATACAGAAGATAATCCTAAAGACAAATGGTTCTTTTAGGTTCATAAAGTTGCTGCCCTACAATTTCACATGTAGCAGGTGATTTGCCAAGAGAATCATTCGGGTGACTAGAAGCTAAAGATACAATGAGAAGCTGGTTTTCCCACCTTTGTATTTTATGTTCCCTGCATTACATAATGGCATTCGTACAGAAGATGCCTGCTCAGAAGACCTTATGCTTTTCAGTAGGGATGGCTCTACATCAAGTTCTGAGTTTTTTTCCTGTAGCTCTTGCTGAATTTTGAGCTCCTTAAACTGTCGGAATTGGGGAGGAATAAATACCCTTTGATGTATCTCTGTTTAGTGTAGTGATTTTTGAAGAATGACTCTATAATATTTTGTGGGTAAGTTTGTTCAAATGACTGTGTTTTCCATTTCCCTCACAACATTCCATTTTAGAAGTGGCTGCTGCTTTTATGCCATCATTTACTTTTCTGTTTATTCGAAAAATACTAAATTCATAGTCTTATCCTGAAGGATGTCTGCATTCTACTGTGAAAGCAAAAGGTGAATGAACAATCACAATAGAGTGTCATTTATGGCACACTAGAGGGAAGCAAGATACACCATATCTTGAGGGTAAAGGTATGTCGGGGCAGGTCAAGAAATGATGCCTGAGTTGAGCGTTGAAGGGTAACTGAGAAGATAAACAGGGATGGAGCTTCCCTACAGAAGGAGCAATACAGGAAAAGGCTTCAGTGTATGAGAGAAAATGGGATGTTTGGACACCTGATCTGGAGTTCACAAAGTTATGATATTTGGAATTTTACGCTTTGGCAATAAGGATCAAGAGAGCTTTTGAAAAGGAGAGTCTTGTGATGTAATTTATAATTTAGAAAAGAACTATTGCTGTGGAATAGATGAAAGATGAGAGTATAAGACTAAAGGTGATATGATCAATCAAGATGTTTCAGTAATTTAAAGAAGAAATGATGAAAGCCTTGATTAAGGCAAGAGGGAAGGAGAGAAAAAGAAATGATTTTTGTGAAATATATGAACTTAGAATTTATAATACTTGACTTTTTTGTTGTTGTTAGGTGCCATTTGAGTCCGTGTACAACTCATAGCAACCCTATGTACAACACACAAAACACTATTTTCAGTGCTTCTCTGCTAAAGCCACAGGATTTTCAATGGTTGATATTTTTGTGTGGAGAGGAGTGGGTTTCCTGGTCCTTCTCTCAAGCCTACAGCACATGGTGTTCCCAGGCAGTCTCCCATCCAAGTACTAACCAGGTCCAGCCCTGCTAAGCTTCTGAGATCTGATGGGACCAGATGCCACGGTGGTATGGCTGCAGGCTGACTTTTGTTGTTGCTGTTGTTAGATGCCGTTGAGTCGGTATCCGACTCATAGCGACCCTCATAGGGTTTTCAATGGATTTTAGGAGGTGACAAAAAGAAAAGGCATCAAAGACAACTCTTGAATTTCTAACAGGTCTTGATAAATGATGTTTCTGTCCATTGACGTATAACTCTAGCATTTGGACCCATGCTGTGGGAAAATGAGTTCACTTTTAAGAAGTTGATTTTGAAGCAGTTGGAAACTTAGTATGTTGTTGTGTGGTTGTATATGTTGTTGTTTTTATATGCTGTGGAGTCAGTATCCAACTCATAGTAGCCCGACTTACAATAGGCGAAACACTATTGTCAGTGCTTCTCTGCTGTTCGTAGGGTTTTCAGTGGTGGCTTGATTTTTGGGAGTGTGTTGCCCGGTCCTTCTCCCAAGCCTGCAGTATCTGGTGTTCCCAGGCGGTCTCCCATCAAAGTACTAACCAGGCTCCGCTCTGCTTAGCTTCCAACATCTGCCAGGATCAGACACCACAGTGCTACAGCTGCAGGAATGTGGTTGTATACTGAAGGCTGGAACCCAAGAAGGAGCTCTGAGCTAGAAAAATATATTTGAGGAATACTAGAATCCTGCAAGTAATTGACATGAATGAGACCAGTCACAGACAATATGCAGAGCAGGGACCAAAGAGAGACAATGATGGAGTTCAGGGTGGCAAAATTAAGGGTATGCATAGAGAAAAATACACTGCAAAGAAGAGTATAAAGGACATGCTGAGAAGGTATTGGAATACCAGGAGAGTGGGGCATCTCTGAAATCAAGGGAAGGACAAAATCATTAAAATATTATGTTATGATATGAATAAAATAATTGAAAAAAGGCTCTTTGAGATGATCACCAGATGGAACATACAGAAATCAAATTGACTACATATGTGCAAAGAGAGGATGGAAAAGCTCTGTACAAAATGTCAAAACAAGACCAGGTGCTGACTGTGGATCAGACCATCAACTTCTCATATGCAAGTTCAAACTGAAGCTGAAGAAAATTAGAACAAGTATACGAGAGCCACGGTATGACCTTGAGTATATCCCACCTGAGTTCAGAGACCACCTCAAAAATAGGTTTAATGGATTAGACACAAATGACAGGAGACCAGAAGAGTTGTGGCACGACATAAAAGATATCATTCAAGAAGGAAGCAAAAGGTTCTTAAAAAGACAAGAAAAAAAGAAAAGACCAAATTACATGTCCAAAGAGACACTGGACCTTGCCCTTGAACGCCAAGCAGCTAAAGCAAAAGGAAGACATGACGGAAGTTAAGGAACTAAACAGAAGATTTCAGAAGGCAGCTCGAGAAGACAAAAACAAATATTATAATGACATGTGCAAGGAGCTGGAGGAAGAAAACCAAAAGGGAAGAACACGCTCTGTGTTTCTCAAGCTTAAGGAAGTGAAATAAAAATTCAAGCCTCCAGTGGCAGTAGTGAAAGATTCTACAGGGAAAATATTAAATGATGCAGGAAACATCAAAAGAAGATGGGAAGAATACACAGAGTCATTATACAAGAAAGAATTGGTAGATGACCAACCATTCCAAGAGGTTGCATATGAAGAGGAACCAATGGTGTTGAAGGATGAAGTGGAAGCTGCCTTGAA
>VMDO01007901.1:0-87933 GCA_007922755.1 Pedetes capensis
ATTGTATTATATCATCCTCAAAAGTCAATCATACATATATTTCATGCTATATTTCTTCACTTTTTGCTCAGTTAATCATCCATTTATCCATATTTATACTAATATAATTTTCTTCACTATTATTAGCTCTCAATTTTGTATTTCTTCAATATTGTTTAATATTCTAGGTGCATTTCCACTTAAATTTTAGGCAAAATATGTCAATTCTTACAAGAATATCTTTCTTAAATTACAATGTCAATTATGTTGAATCTAAAGTTCAATTTGTAAAGAATTGACATTTTTTATAGTATATAGGCTTTAGTGTCATAAACAAGCTTGTTCTCTCCATTTAAGTAGTTCCTTCTCAGTGTTTCTCATCAGCATTGTGTACTTTTCAATGCAAATGTCTCACACTTCTTTTTTCAGGTTTTTCTCTAATTATTTCATAATTTATGTTATTTAAATGATACTGTTTTACTTCAATTCGTAGTTGTTATATAGGAGCACTATGGCTTTGTTTTTGTTCTGTTTTTTTCCTTGTACATACACATACACAGCAATTTGGCATTTTCAAATCTTGTTGTTGTTGTTAGGTGCCGGAGTTGAGTCCGACTCATAGCGACCCTATGTACTGCAGATCGAAACACTTGCAGATTCTCTGCCAGGCAAATAATCTTATTTATGTTTAAGCTCATTGTTGCAAACACTGTGTCAATCCATCTGGTGGAGGGTTTTCCTCTTTTGCGTTGACCTGCTACTCTCCCAAACATGATGTCCTTCTCCAGGGATTGATCTCTCCTGACTACATGTCCGAAATATGTAAGACGCAGTCTGGTCATTCTTGATTCAAAGGAGCACTCTGGTTGCACTTCCTCCAGACAGATTTATTGGTTCTTTTGGCAGTCCATGGAATATTCAATAGACGTCTCCAGCACCACAATTCAAAAGCATCAATTCTTTTTCTGTCTCTCTTGTTCAATGTCCAGCTTTCAGAACCATATGATGCCACTGAAAATATCATGGCATGAGTCAGACACACCTTTGTCTTCAATGTGACATCTTTGCTTTTCAATGGTCTAAAGAGATCTTTTGCCACAGCTTTTCCTAGAGCAATGCGTCTTTTGATTTCTTGACTACTGTTTCCATGGGTGTTGATTATAGAGCCAAGCAAAGCAAAATCTTGGACAACCTCAATCTTTCTCCACCTATTGAGAAGTTGTGTGCTGACGCAGTCCGAAGGATTTTATTTTTGTTGATGTTTAGTCGTAACCCATATTGAAGGCTATGATCTTTGATCTTCATCAGTAGATGCTTTAAATCCTCTTCACTTTCAGCAAGCCGAGTTGTGTCATCTGCATAACGTTGGTTGTTAATGAGTCTTCCTCCAATCTTGATGCCACATGCTTCCTCATGAAGTCCAGCTTCTCGGATTATTTGCTCAGCGTATAAACTGAAGAGATAGGGTGACAGTAGACAGCCCTGACACATACCTTTCTCAACTATAAACTACTCAGTGTTTCCTTATTCTATTCAAACAACTGCCTCCTGGTTCATGTACAGATTTCTCATGAGCACAATTAGGTGTTCTGGTATTCCCATTTTCCGAAGTGTTATCCATAATTTGTTATGATCCACACAATCAAATGCCTTTGCATAGTGAATAAAACATAGATAAACATCTTTTTAATATTCTCTGCTTTCTGCTAATATCCACCTGACATCAGCAATGATGTCCCTGGTTCCCCCCAGCTCTTCTGAATCCCGCTTGATTTTCCAGTAATTCCCTGTCTTTATACTGCTACAGTTGCTTCTGAATGATCTTTAGTAGAATTTTGCTGGTGTGTGATATTAATGATATTGTCCGATAGTTTGCACATTCAGTTGGATCCCCTTTTTTGGGAATAGGCACAAATATGGATCACTTCCACTCAGTTGGCCAAGTAGCTGTTTTCCAAATCTGTTGGCATACACATGTTAACACCTCCAGCGCTGCATCTGTTTGTTGAAACATCTCTATTGGTATCCCATCAATTCCTGGAGCCTTGTGTTTCACCAGTTCTTTCAAGGCAGCTTCCACTTCGTCCTTCAACACTATTGGTTCCTCTTCATATGGAACCTCTAGGATGGTTGGTCATCTACCAATTCTTTCTTGTATCATGACTCTGTGTATTCTTCTCATCTTCTTTTGATGTTTCCTGCATCATTTAATATTTTCCCTGTAGAATCTTTCAATACTGCCACTCGAGGCTTGAATTTTTTCTTCACTTCCTTAAGCTTGAGAAACACAGAGCATATTTTTCCCTTTTGGTTTTCTGCCTCCAGCTCTTATATTCCTGTCATAAATTTAATTTTGTCATGATAGGTAGGAATTTTCTGTATTGATTAATTTGATTGAGGTTCTGTTTAGAATTTTTGACTTTTTTCCATGGGGGATGTCAGTCTGCAATTTTCTTTTCTTGTAGTGCTGTTGTATGATTTTTGCCTTTAGGGTAATACTGATCTCATTGAATATTGGAAAGTATTCATTTCTTCTAATTTCTGAAAGTTTTTCTATAAAATTGGTGACACTTGTTGCTTAAATGTTTGTTACAATTCAAGTTTTCTTTGCAAGAAGGTTTTTAATGCAAATTTGATGTCTTCAATAGAAGGACTACACATATTACCTATTTTTTCTTTAGTTTGCTCTTATAGCTGATGTATTTCAAGGAATTTTTTGTTTTTTGTTCATTTTTTGAGTATTTAAAAAATATTTGTCTAACTTTAACTTTTATCTTTGGAGATTGCTGTATTATGAATGTATTTCCTTAATTGAGCTTGTTTTTGTTTCTTTTTCTTCACTTCTTCTTTTTCCTTGTTCTCCTCCTTTATTTTATAATTCTCCTGATCATCCTTTGCTCATCTAATAGCATTATTCATGACACGTATTTACTTTTATATTGCTTCCACTAATAGGATTTTTTCCTTTTCTTTTGATATCTTTTTCAAGTCTAATTTTAGTTCAATTACCTGACTTCTAAATTTGTCTGTCTTTTATTTCCATTGTTCTTTCATATCTTAAATAATTGCCTTAATTTCTTTGGGTCCTTTTAAAGTTGAGAGTATAATTTTCCTCTTTTTCAGGCATGTCTTTCTATCAAACTTCTCTTATTTGTAGAGATGGGGTTTTGTTATGACATAATGTTTTGGTAATTATTTCCTTTGCAATATAAATTGCAACCCCATATTGCTTATATTTAAGAATTGCTTCTTAGGAAACGGATTGGGCAGTATAGCTACTATAGCTATAGGGTTGTAAAGCTGCCTTTTCTATTCTTAGAACTTATGAGTTTGATTTTCTATCTTCATATGGACTTTCTCTTTCAATTCTCTCTAGGGTCTCTCTAGGGTCTATCTCATTTTTTAATCTATTTCCAGGAGTTTTTCCTCAGTGGGACTTTTTTCTGATATGGGATTTGACTATATTTACAAGTGTTCATTTACCTTAGATGCTCTGACCTTTGTACCTTTACATTGGAGACTGCAGCACTTTCTCTCAATTTTGGATGTTATTTTCATTGGTCAAGTAGACTTTTCACACAGAGGAAGCAGTCCTCCTTATGGGACAAGGTAACTTGGCAATTTCTGGGTTCTCTGCTTCTTTGGGCAGCTACTAATACCTCATAGGTCTTCTGCAGCAATACAGATTCTCATATTTTGAAGTTTGCAGGTAGACTTGTTTTTATCCTACTTGTACTATAGATGATGTGTGGAAGTTAGTCCTTTGCTGTGTTAGTTGCTACTTTGTTTATATGGACTGACTTATGGAAATGCAGAGATTATGTCACTGTTGCTTCTCTATTTCCTTCTTCCTATAAACATGCTGCATGGAAGATTTTTGTTATTTTCAGTTCTCAGCAATGGAAAAGACTAAGACTGCCCTCTGGGGCTAACATAATTATGAAGGAAAAAAGGTGAATTCACTGTTAAATTATATGAATAATAGAGTTTCACGTAGTATTAAGTTCTTCCAGGAAAAGTAAATCAAGTTGAAAAAGTAGAGAAAGCTAGCCAAAGGTAATTCTGGATAGTGTAGTTAGGGAGGGCTTCTCTAAGGCAAGGATGTTCCAGCAAAAACTGAATGGAGCACAAATATGAAGGCAGCAATTCAGACAGAGGGAGGATCCAGTATAAAAGCTGTGAGACGGGACTATGTTTGCCAAGAGGAAGTCCAGAGGTCCTAGAGAACAAACATCAACCATAATTCAAAATATCCTTATGAGTTAGGTTCCCATAAATCAGGGCCTGAAAGACTGATTATCTCTGAATGACAGACCATATTGAAATTCTAAATGTGTCTTCAGGAGAGGTTTAGACCTTGGTAAGTGATAGTCAATTAAAATATTATCCCTAGAAAACCCTGACTAAGAAGCCAGCCAAACATCTGTAAGCACATTTTTCCTTGAGTCCATTTCAAAAACCCTGACTTCAGCACAACAATAATGCTTTGTGGATTGTCAACTATACATATAGACACATTGCTGTGTTATAAAATATACTGTCTGTTGTATCCTAAAAGTTCTTTGGAAAGAATTATTGGCTCACTACAATGAAGATAGCTTGTATCCAAAATTAAATAAGGATATTTTCTTTGTAGATTATAATGTGGCTCTAATGTCTTGTGATAAGATTCCTGATCCTCAGAGTGAAAAATTATTAGACTTCTTGAGCTGAATATCATACCCCCAAATATTTAGTGCTATTCAAATCAAGTTGAAATATATTTTTGAAATTCAGAACAGTGTATTTGGACAAAATTACAATAGAAAGATAATTTGTGTATATCGCCTCCTTTTTTTCCCCATTGATATTACATATAAACTTCCTTTCACATATATCTTAGTGGTTGTTCCTGTACAGCATGTCTCAGGAATAAAAATTATCAGGTTTCAAAAAATAAATAATGCAAGTAAATAATTTTCCTCGTCCATCTATGAAAGAAAAAATACATTGTTAGAATTGGCAAACTGCTTTGACTTATCATTCATGAACTTTTTCCCTTGAAATGTGTTGAGACAGAGAATTAAAAACATCTACTCAATGGAAACTTTGCTTTAATATTGCAGTTTAGTATTGCCCATAAGAAGAATCAAGGTATTTTTATACATAAAGTTCTTATACTTTAAATATACTATCCTTACATATTAATTTAATTAATTATATGTTTTTGAAATTTTAATTTCTAGATTAAGCACTTAAAATCAGAGAAAATAATTTATATAAATTCTATCAAGACAAGTATATTTTATTGGTGTATGAAGCCAGAGAGTTTAAGATGAGAATAGAAAATAAATTAAGAAGTTGAGAAATGAATGAAACACATAATTGCCTGGCATTAAAATTAAGATATTCTTTTCCTTGCCAAAAGAATAATATGTATAACTTGATTTAAAGTATTTTTGAGTCTGCTATGGTGATTACAAATTGTCTCCATATACTTCTTTTCTTTTTCCACGATTTCCTCCCCTGCCCGATTAGATAGATAACCTATATAGGGATTAAAGGATGGAAGAAGTTCAAAGCTACTTACTTCCAAGTCCTACTTCTAAAGGAATTTACATTTTTATTAAGTTTTTAATGAATTCCAACACAGCTTTAGTAAAAATAAATCAGAATGGATGCAATACATCTTTGTTTCTTAAATAATTTAATACTTGAAGCTAGTTTCAAAAAATCAATGGAGGGACAACTGTTAAACACTGAAAATGCAATTGATCTATGGGATATACCAGGGCAATAAATATATTAAAAGATAGGTGGACTTTATGATTTCCTACTCAGAATATTTCACTTATATATCAAAATTATGAGGCTCTAAGACCTGGATACATTGCACAAGGCCTGTCCCGTGCTTCCCTTTATTTTCAGCTCCCTTCCTCCCTGCCTATTCGTACTTGCAGAGGAACTTCTTGTTCCCATCCAATGAGTCAGACCAGATGGGAACACTAATTTATTTTTAATGAATTTTTGTCAATCCAAACATGAAGAAGTTCTGTCATCCTGGAGAGCTTATCTCTTAATAGGCTTAGTATTTTGGCAAGAAGCCTTCTGCCCTCTGATACTTCTACTACCTAGTTTCTATTATTAAATTATTTTAGTAAGGAACACTGTCTTTCAATGTACTATTATAAATAAAATCTAAAGTTCAAATATTCCTGGAAAAATTAACACACTAAGCTTTCATAATTACATGACAAATAACAAAAGTAACCAATATTGATGCTGCCTTCAGCTCATATATTTAAAGCTTGAGAAAAACGGACTCAGAATGTAAGATGTACTGTCAGGATGTTAAATAAATATGATGTTTCCTCTTAACTGCACCCTGGGACTTGCTTAAATGTGGCCATTAGGACAAAGAAGAAGAAGATATTTATCTCCTGTACACTGAATGAGACAATTCATTTGGTAGCATTCTAAGTCCAAGTGGATGCCACGTGCAGTGGCACATGCCTATTATCTCAGCCAATCAGGAGGCTGAGGCAGGAGGATAGTAAGTTCCAAGCCAGAAGCAACCTGTGTAACATAGGGAGACTGTCTCAAAGCACAAAGTGAAAAATATGCTAGGGGTGCAGTTCAGTGTTAGAATTCTTGCAAAGTATGTGTGAGGCCCTAGTTTCAACCCCTCAGTACCACAAGGAAAAAAAGTCCAAATGGAAGTCTCATGGAGAAAGAATTTGAAATGGACTGAAGGCCTCCATTTCAGATCCACTGTCCTCCTCCTCTTACCTGAATACCATAGATATCCATTTAAGCTTTTGATGTTCCTCAACTATAGAATTAGTCTCTCAATTCCTACCTTCAGTCATAAAAACAGTGAAACAAAACAGGACCAACTTTTAGTTAGCATTTGAAACTGTACCTAATCTGCGGCTTATCAAATCAATGAAACAATCTTGGTGAAGTACTTCAGAGATGGAGCATGTCAGAGAAATACCCCATCTGCCAGTTAGGAGGCAAAGAGTGACATCATTTCACTCTGCTTGGGAGTGAAGCAAAAAGCTAAGATTGTTTTTTTAAATTTGGTTTGTATACTCCAATTGCCTCTGTGTGGTTCTTGTATAAGTTGTACTCTTCTAATTGGCTTTTGTGTTAATTTCAACTATAATCCATGCATGATTCCATGCATGTATATAATACCTCAGTGTCTATCAGATAAAAATATAAGAGGAAGTATGTATGAAACAATCATTTTAAAAATAAATTATCATTTAGACATTTTAAATGCACAAGAGTGGTTAAAATAATGTTTCCTCAAAAAGATTTTGTAGCACAGAAAGGTTAAACTTGGAATCATCTTTAGAAATTAAATCCAAAGTAAGTCCTTTGCACAGGATATAAAAATGTCCATCTGGCTGCCTTGGGGGGAAAAAAACTTACTAGTCTGGAAGCGAGGAAAGGAGATGAGCTCTAGCCTCCATCACACTTTGGAAAGATCTGGCATTGACCTAACTTTGGGGACTTTGGCCTACCAAGTAGTAACAATGAGGGAAAGAACCAGGTTTACAGGGACATGGATCAGTTAGAGACAGCTTGATTTTATTGTTTGTATTAAAGCAAATCAAACCTAAGCTCAATTCTAAACAATTTGAGTCTAGATGAATCCTTCAAAGTTTCCTTAAATTTACATTACTAATCTTAAATATAGGACAATTGCTTGTGATAGAATTTAAAATAAAGGGCAAACCCATTTTTGGAAAAGGGATATGAAAGGGAAATGTATAAATTATTTGAAAAATGCATTACACTTGTGAGGTTAGAGATGAAGCATAATTGATTTAATGTGCCAGCAGGCTACAAGGATCTTTATGTCATGTTTTTAGGAAGGTCA
This sequence comes from Pedetes capensis, assembly GCA_007922755.1. Classification (NCBI taxonomy): domain Eukaryota; kingdom Metazoa; phylum Chordata; class Mammalia; order Rodentia; family Pedetidae; genus Pedetes; species Pedetes capensis. The sequence continues at coordinate 7,850 of VMDO01007901.1, forward strand.
TTTGAATATGTATCCCATTAGTTCATGGAAAAGAAAAAAAGAAAAGAGAAAGAATAAAAGAAAAACCAGAGTAATATGAATGCCTTATGGCTTCCTCTGGGGAAATGTGGCTTGAATGCTTGAGAAATGAGTATATATTTTTCTTCAAGTATAAAACAAACAACAAAAAAGGGGGATGTAACTGTAACAATTGCTTCAGTGCCTACTACTTTCAATAATCCCCATGATAACTGCTTATGTATCACAGGTAATCAAATTTTGTACTATGTGTACTAAGTATGCCACTTGACCCAAAGCTAATCATCTATTTGGGCTGCAAAGGGAATATGGAATGGAATGAGATCTTTACTCAAAGAGTGTCTGCTCTATTTTTCACTGGTGACTAGTCAGCAAATCAGAATTCCCATCTCGAGGTACGTTACTAATGAACACATAGAGACAAGTGATTAATATCCCATATGGCCACGAGACACAGAAAATCAGCAAGCAAAGCTTTGGGGGTAATATAAGTTGGAAGACAATAGAAATAATGAGAAAGGAGAAATCATGAAGTAGAAATAAGAGGGGGCAGGAACCTGCTAGTGATAAGAGTAGTATTTGTTGAACTATTTCTCTATGGTGGGTCAAGTACAGTAAAGTATTAATAAAATTGGCTGGGATTTAGCTTAGTTGGTAGAGTGCTGCTCTGCAATTCCTGAAGACCTGGATTCGATTCCCAGCACCACAAAAATAGGAGAACCATGTGGCATTCTACTACTCCCAAGGCAATCCCAAAACAATCAGCTACCGAAATCCCTATGAAGGTTTCTATGAGTTAGACCTGTTTCAACAGCACCTAACAACAACAATGTAAATAAAATTATGTGGTCCTATCTAAAAAACAGCTTCTAGTCAGAAAGTAGTAGGATCAATGCAGTTGGAAGGTTGCTACTAAAGTTACTGAGGCACTACTAGAACTCAAGAACTATATCTGGTATTTTTATACAAGTTAGCATCAAGGGTAGTATTCTAGCTTTCCATTAAACATTGTAATATGTGTTTTTGTTCCAAGATACCTAAAAATCATCTGAAATAAATATGAGATCAGTAACATTGGCACATCTCCCCTTTTGTCAATAGAAAAGAATCACCCAGTGGGAAGAACATCCCCCTCTTTGAACTTATACTATACTCTTTTTATGCCCTGAATGTGGCATCAGTAGTATAATATACATGTTGCTGTTGTTAGGTGCTGTCCAGTTGGTATCTGACTCATAGTGACCCAACAGACAATAGGGGAAACACTATAGTCAGTGCTTATTTGCTGTTCATAGGGTTTTCAATGGCAGATTGTGGACTAATATTTGGGAGTGGATTGACAGGTCCATCTCCCAAGTCTACAGCACCTGGTATTCCCAGGCAGTCTCCCACCCAAGTACTAAGCAGGCCCATCCCTGCTTAGCTTCCAAGATCTGACAGGATTGGATGCCACAGGGCTATGGCTGCAGGACATAATATACATAAGATCTTTTAAATCCAGGAATAATCAGAAAGGAGTTCTGATGACTCAGTCCATAATCTCTGAGTAATGAAACAAAAGTGGACAATATGAAGTAGTTCACAATTTTCAAGGCAAAATTTATGTATTTTGAGAAGCTCAAATTCTTCAGGGAGGGAAAAGATGAGGACAATATGTTTTTACCAAAGAAAGCACCACAGGAAAACCTGTATGTCAAGGGGGACAGTGTTCCTGAGAGGGAATAGGCAAAAAGAGTGGGTATATAAATCAAGGTACAAAAAGAAATACTAGGAACCAAGAGGCAAATACATCACATTCAAAATGTGAAGGTTCTTAGTGGGGAATGTGTTCAAGCCTCTTTTTGTTTTGTATTAATTTGGAACAAAAATTTAAAAATTAAAAAAAAATTAAATTCAAGCTCTTAACACTTACATCTGAGAAGATACCACAGTTTCAGCTGAATATAAGAAATATATTTTCCATTATTCATCTGCCTGCAGCAATTGTAATTCAATGATGTGTTCCTATTCTTCTTTATAACCTGAGACTTCTACCATTGTTGTTGTTGTTGTTAGGTGCCACTGAGTCAGTATCTGACTCATAGCGACCCTCTGTACAACAGGAGAAACACTATTGTCAGTGCTTCTCTGCTGTTCATAGGGTTTTCAATGGCAGATTGATTTTTGGGAGGGGGTTGCCAGGTCCTTCTCCCAAGCCTACAGCTTCTGGTGTTCCCAGGCGGTCTCCCATCCAGGTACTAACCAGGCCCAACCCTACTTAGCTTCTGAGATCTGACGGGATCGGATGCCACAGGGCTATGGCTGCAGGCTTTCTTCTACCATATTGGAAATATTATTATCTCCTGTTACATAAAACAGTACTATAGTAGTTCTCCACCTATTCATTGACCATTTTTTCTTTTCTCATTCAATAAAAGGAATATGTAAGGCTCTGTTCTTGAATCAAGTCATTGTAAACTAACAGCAGTAAAATCAGACTTGATATGTCTTACTTCAAGTTCAAGGTCTGCCACTTTTTATTTGTGAAATTTTAATTTCATTTAATAAGAACTTCATGTGTAACAACTATCTCATAGGATTTCCATCCAATATTTTAATAGAATATATAATAGCTTTGACACTGTTATCAATGCCATTTTGCTCTTTCAAAGGCTCACAGGGGCACAATCCTCTAATTTAGGAGCATAGCTGGATTCAGCTCTAAACTATGATTCTGGGTTCTGAATTAACTGATGCTGTTGTAGTTATCTCTGTTTGACCATCTCTGATATACCTAGAGTGATCATACACAACTGTTGGAAGTTATGGATTCTGTTTGATTCATCTATTTGGTGTTCTGCTTTGATCATGGTAATACCATTGTTGCTGAATGTTCTAAGATCATTTGCCACGTACTGTGTCCCACGAACAAACCTATTCTACTCTATATCCATGTTTCCTGGAAACTGGCTTCTATCTGGGACCCTGGAGGTGCAGTTGAGTAAAACAAGTTCAAATGGTTGTGTGAAGAATGAAATTACAAATACAAAGTATATTTGTAAAATTTAAAATATCAATGTCATTAATTTGTTTTTAAATATATATTGAGTATGTAAAATGCATTATTTGTTATAGGCATCACGAATGGATTTACAGATAAATAAGAACAAATTCAATGTAAAATAAAATAAAAATGTAAAAATTCAATTATAAGACCTATTAGTCTACAATACAGTGAGATCATATTGTAAGGAGATTAATTTTGGCCTAGATATCAAAGGGCTACATAGAAGAAACTTTCAGGCTTAGCCTTAACTTTTGTAGAAATACTATTCTCAGGCACAGGAGAAGGATGTGGCAATCCATTCCCAAAGAAATCCTCAAACAATCAGCCACTGAAAATCCTGAGTCAGACCTGATTCAAGAGCTCCTCACAACAACAACAACAACAACATAGTTATTAGCAGGGAGATAGCATGCAGACAGAAGAGTGCAGGGCAGGCATGGTGACACTGTGCTAGGAGAGCAGCATTCAGAGATCAGAGTGTGATGTTCAAAAACAATAATGCCAAGGAAATTAGTCATACCAGATTATGAATATTCTTTAAAGCAACTTTGGAGATTTTAAGACAAATTTATATCTGATAACCTGACTTTTATCACCGAGGCAAATTCATCGAGTAAGACTGGAAAGGAATTCCTTGAAGAGAGTAATGAGTTCTTGAGGGCTGCTGTAAGAATAGCAGATGGATCCAACTGGGAAAAGAGTGGATGCTGACGACTGTAGCATACTTATATACCAGTTTAATCTACCCAGTTGTAGATCTCTATCCAGAGAGATCAGCAACATCTCTGATGAAATAACACAGTGATGGTCTGGGAACTGAGGCCACTGCAATCATCTGATGTAATCTTCCCTAAAGATTTGTTTTCAGTTTCTTGAGTTGTATTTGATTCTACCACTAATATTTTGCTGTGATGCTGGAAGCTATGCCATCAATATTTTAAATACTCATGGTGGGCAAGTTTCAGATGTTCAGGTAAGCTTCCAGACCAAAACAAACCAGAAGAACCCAGCAGCCCACCGCTGAAACAATTAGCCATTGAAAACCTTATGAATAACAGAGAAGCACTGTCAAATCTAGTGCAGGAAAATGAACCCCCCAAGCTGGAAGGCATTTAAGAAACAACTGGGAAGAGTTGCCTCCTCAAAGTAGAATCAACCTTAATGATAGGAATAGAGTAGAGCCCTAAGGACCTCCATTTGCTGATGTGGCATGACTCAGAATGAGAGGAAATACGGTGACTGCAACAATGGCCTCAAACATAAAAATGACCATAGGCATGGCATAGTGTTGGGTAGTATTTTGTTGAGTCAGACCTGACTTAATGGCATCTAGCAACAACAATAAACTATATTAATTAAAAGTATATAATTCAATATGTTTTAACATTTGTATATGCTGGTATCATTACCAACCTTACCATCAAAATTTTAATACAAAATATTTCCATCACCCTCAAAATATTTGATTTTCCCTTTAGCAGTCCTTGCCTACTTTCATTTTTGCCCTATGATCAATACAGCTGATCTTGTGTGGGCATAAATTTCTTTTTGTTTTAAATAAATGGCATCATACACAATATGCTTTTGGGTGTCTGACTTTTTAAACTCAGCACACTTATTTCAAGGTTTGTACTTGTAATTAGGCAGAATACTTCCTTCTGGTTGTTGAATTATGTTTTACTGATATACCAAATTGTGTTTATATATTCATATATTGATAGAGATTTGAGTTGTTTCCAAGTCTCTTGTTGCTGTTAGGTGCTGTTGAGTAGAGTCCGACTCATAATGACCCTATGTACAGCAGATCGAAACACTTCTCAATTCTGTGTCAGGCACACAATCTTATTTATATTTAAGCCCATTGTTGCAGACACTGTGTCAATCCATCTGGTGGAGGGTTTTCCTTTTTTTTTTTGCTGACCTGCCACTCTCCCAAACATGATGTGTTTCTCGTGGCATTGATCTCTCCTGACTACATGTGCAAAATATGTAAGATGCAGTATAACCATTCTTGCTTTCAAGGAGCACTCTTGTTGCACTTCTTCTAGGACAGATCTGTTGGTTCTTTTGGCAGTCCATGGTATATTCAGTAGATGTCTCCAGCACCATAATTCAAAAGCAGCAATTCTTCTCCTGTCTCCCTTGTTCAATGTCCAGCTTTCACACCATACAATGCAACTGAAAATACCATGGCATGAGTCAGATGCACCTTCGTCTTCAATGTGACATCTTTGCTTTTCAATACTCTAAAGAGATCACTTGACCATAGATTTTCCTAGAGCAATGCATCTTTTGATTTCTTGACTGCTGCTTCCATGGGTGTTGATTATAGAGCCAAGCAAAGCAATATCTTGGAGAACCTCAATCTTTTCTCCATTTATTGTGAAGTTGCATACTGGCCCAGTCATAACGATTTTTGTTTTGTTGATGTTTAGTCATAACCCATATTGAAGATCTTTGATCTTCATCAGTAAATGTTTTAAATCCTCTTCTCTTTCAACAAGCAGAGTTATGTCATCTGCATAATGCAGGTTGTTAATGAGTCTTCCTCCAATCCTGATGCTGCGTTCTTCCTCATAAAGTCCAGATTCTTAGATTATTTGCTCAACACATAAATTGAAAAGATATGGTGAAAGTATACAGCCCTGACACACACCTTTCTCAACCTTAAATTAGGCTGTGTTTCCTTGTTCTATTCAAAAAACTGCCTCCTGGTTCATATATTGATTCCTCATGAGCACAATTAGGTGCTATGGTATTTCCATTTTCTGAAGTGTTACCCAGAATTTGTTATGATCCACAGAGTCAAATGTCTTTGCATAGTCAATAAAATATAGACAGACATCTTTCTGATATTTTCTCCTTTTGGCTAATATCCACCTGACATCAACAATGATGTCTCTGGATCCCCACCCTCTTCTGAATCCTTGATTTTCTGGTAATTCCCTGTCTATATATTGCTGAAGTCTCTTTTGAATGATATTTAGTAAAATTTTGCTTGTGAGTGATATTAATGATATTGTCTGATATTTTCCACATCCAGTTGGATCCCCATTTTTGAGAATAGGCACACATATAGATCTCTTCCAGTCAGTTGGCCAAGTAGCTGTTTTCCATATCTGTTGGCATAAACATGTTAACACCTCCAGGGCTGCATCTGTTTGTTGAAACATCTCTATTGGTATCCCATCAATTCCTGGAGCTTTGTGTTTTACCAGTTCTTTCAAGGTGGCTTCAGCTTCACCCTTCAAGAACATTGGTTCCTCTTCATACCTAACCTCTTGGAATGGTGGGTCACCTACCAATTCTCTTTTGTATACTGACTCTGTGTATTCCTTCCATCTTCTTTTGATGTTTCCTGCATCGTTTAACATTTTCACTGTAGAATCTTTCACTATTGCCACTGATGGCTTGGACTTTTTCTTCACTTCCTTAAGCTTGAGAAACACAGAGCATGTTCTTCTCTTTTGTTTTTTTTTTTGCCTCCAGCTCTTTGCACGTGTCATTATAATATTTGTTTTTGTCTTCTCGAGCTGCCTTCTGAAATCTTCTGTTTAGATCCTTAACTTCATCATGTCTTCCTTTTACTTTAGCTGCAAGTGCAAGTTCCAGTGTCTCTTTTGACATGTCTCTTTTTTTTCTTTAATAACTTTTTGCTTCCAGCTTTAATGATATCTTTTATGTCATACCACAGCTCCTCTGGTCTCTTATCATTTGTGTTTAATTCACTAAACCTATTCTTGAGGTGGTCTCTAAACTCAAGTGGGATATTCTCAAGGTCATACTTTAGCTCTCCTATATTTGTTCTAATTTTCTTCAGCTTCAGTTTGAACTTGCATATGAGAAGTTGATGGTCTGATCCACAGTCAGCACCTGGTATTGTTTTGACATTTGATGTAGAGCTTTTCCACTGTCTCTTTCCACACGTGTAGTCAATTTGATTCCTGTATGTTCCATCTGGTGAAGTCCATGTGTATAGTCTCTCTTTATGCTGTTGAAAAAAAAATATGCAGTGAAAATGTCAGTTTTCTGACAAAATTCTGTCATGCAATCTCCAGCTTCACTTGTCATCAAGACCATATTTTCCAACTACTGAGGCTTCTTCTTTGTTTCCAGCCTTTGCATTCCAGGCACCAGTGATTACCAGTATGTCTTGATTGCATGTCTTTGATCTATTTCAGATTGCAGAAGCTGGTAGAAATCTTCTCTTTCTTCATTTGTGGACTTATTGGTGGCTCCATATATTTGAATAATAGTCATATTAACTGGCCTTCCTTGTAGACGTATGGATATTATTTTATCACTGACAACATTGTACTTCAGGACAGATCTTGAAATGTCTTTTTTGATGATGAATGCAGCCCCATTTCTTGTTTATCATTCCCAGCATAGTAGACTATATGATTTATCTGACTCAAAGTGGCCCATGCCCATCCTTTGTAGCTCACTGGTGCCTAGAATGTCAATGATTATGTGGTCCATTTCTCTTTGAATGATTTCTAATTTTCCTGCATTCAAACTGTGAACATTCCATGTTCCAATTATTAATGGATGTTTGCAGTTGTTTCTCCTCATTTTGAGTCATGCCACTTCAGCAAATGGAGGTCCCTAGGACTTTACTCCATTTCTATCATCATGGTAGACTACTTTGAGGAGGCAACTCTTCCTCAGTAGTCTTTTAAGTGCCTGGGGGCTCATTTTCTGCCCCTATATGTCATAGTGTTTCTTTGCTATCCATAGGGTTTTCATTGGCTAGTTGTTTCAGGAGTGGTTCTCCAGTCCTTTCTCCCTAGTCTGTCTTAGTCTGGAAGCTCAGCTGAAACCTATCCACCATATTATCCACTGGTATTTGAGATACCAGTGGCATAGCTTTCAGCCTCATCACAACACACAAGCCCCCACAGTGCAGCAAACTGACAGATCTGTGGGGGTTTCCAAGTTTAGACTGCAATAAATAAAGATACTGTGAATGTACATTCAAGATTTGTGGGACTTTTTTATTCTTGCTGGATAAATAATTAGAAGTAGAATTTATAGGTGAAATAATATTTTTATGCTTCACTTTTCTAGCAACCAATTTGACAACCAATCAGCATTACAAAATAATTCTAGTTTCTCCATAACCCAACCAATTCTTTTGTCCATATTTTTAGTTTTTGCCATTCTACATCATTGCTTGAATAATATTTAACATTTAAATAGTGTATTCACTGATTATCCATCTATCTTTTTTCTTTTGCCTACTTTTTAAAATTTTGGCCACTGGTCTTAATATTGAATTATAACACCTATTTATATATTTTGGATACAAATCCTTTGTCGCATGTATGTATTTAGAATTATTTTCTCTCATTCTATGATTTGACTTCTTTAATCACTAATGCACTTAAAAAATGAATAGAAATATTTTCTTTTTTCTTTCATGGGTTGGTGGATAATGTGTGCCTCTCTAAATCTGTTAAGAACTAACTAATGGACTAACATATGATTTATCTTTGAAAATGTTTCAAGTGCCCTTGAGTAAAAATATTTATTCTATTTTGTTATCAGGTAGTGTTCTGTATATGTGTGTTAGCTATAATTGGTTTATAAGGTTGCTAAATTCTTCTATTTCTTTACTTATCTTCTGTCTGGTTGTTCTGCCCATTATTGAGAGCAGGTTACTGAAATATCCAACTATTATTATAAAGCAATCAAGTTTTCCTTTCAGTTTTGTCAATTCTTGCTTTATGTATTTTAATGGGCTGTTATTAAGTACATAAATGTTTACAATTTTGCCTTCTTGCTGCCTTGAGTCTTTAAAAATATTTGTAAATATTACAATGACATAATAATTGTACATATTTTTGGGTACATTGTGATATTTCAATATTTGTATAAAATATTTAATGACTATGAGTCAGACTTGACTCGATAGTACCTAACAACAGCAAGATAAAGGTAACTGGTATATCTATTTTGTTAACATTTATAATTTCTTTGTTGTGAGAACATTCACAATACTTTATACAAACTTCATTGAAATATTTGATTGTCAACCACTGTTAACCTCCTGTGCTATATATAGCACATTTGTTTGTAACTCAGTGGTGTAACACATACTTATCATGCAGAAGGCCCTGATTTCGATCCTCTGCATAATGACAGAAAATGTTCTTCCTATCTTACTGTGCTCCTTTATTCATTAGCCATCCTCTTTGTCCTTATCCCTGCCCACACCACCAAGCCTTCAATAATTGCTGTTCTATTCCCTTTTTCTATGAGATCAACTTTTTCAGCTGCTACATCTAAATGATGATATGCAGTATTTGTCTTTCTGTGCCTGACTTATCTGACATAATATCCTCCAGGTTCATCCATGTTGCCATATATGACAGAATTTCATTCTTTTTTATGGATGAATAATTCTCTATCATGTTTGTACAACATTTTCTCTGTTTATTTTTCCATCATTGGATACTTATTTCTATATCTTGGCTATTGTCAGATGTCTCTTCAACATACTAATTTCTTTTCCTTTGTCTATAAATCCAGCAATGGAAATACTGGATTATATGGTAATTCCTTTGGGGCTTGATACAATTGGTTTAACTTTAATCATTATGGTCCTGAGATGAATAAAATAGCTCAGAAATCTCCAAGTTATAGAGATTTTGACTGATTTCAGGAATACAATATATTTTATTTATATGTTGTTAGATGTGCTGATGTTTAGTGTAGGGCAAGGAAAACATGATACAGTAATTATTGACTCAATCAAAATAAGGATATGGTGCTTTTTAAAAATTAACTCTTCTAAGAAGCACATTGATAAAAATATATGTGATGAACAAAACAATACATAGTGTTTATATTCTGGAGAATATTTTGACTTTTAGAGAAATGACTCATTGCAAAGTTAAGAGCTACACTTGAGATACTGCCATACTTCCTTGCTATTGGGCAGCTGAGGATCAAAGGCATAAGAAGGGGATATCTGTACTTTTTAAGGTTTCCAGGAACAGAAATGCCCCAATATTTTATATTATATTTTGAATAACTATTTCCCATGAATATTATTTCATATACTTGCCAATATTAATATTCTTTCTCTCCTGACCAGCACAATAATTCCCAGTGAGTTGGCTCTTTAAAATGGCTCAAGAGGCTAATGCTGTACAGGGACCAAAGAAGACTGTCTTTGATTGAGAAGAAAGAAAATCAATAAATTTATGCTTAATTAGAGTCAAATAGTTTGTGCATGTTCTACATTTTTATAATCTCATGTTTTCAATAAATTCAAATCAGTATTTGGGTCCATGAGCAAAACTCAGAAATTATATGTAATTATTTTGAAACAAACCTTTTCCCTATTGAGGGGCTCTATAATGTTCTTTTTAAAATTTTAAAGACTTTTAGAGCAAAATTGGGAGGGATGTTCAGAGACTATTCACATATTTACAGCCCACATACTTGCATAGCTTCCAAATTATCAACATTCTCAGAATGGTGCATTGATTACAATTGATGAACCTACATTTACCCATCATAATCAACCAAATTCTGTAGTTTACTTCAGATCCATTCTTAGTATTGTACATTCTGAGGGTTTAGATCAAAATGTAATATGTATCCATCATTACATTATCATATAGAGTGTTTTCACTCTCCTAAAATTTTTCTCTATATCTATTCAAACGTACTCCTATTCAACCCCTGGTAACCACTAATCTTTTTTCTGTATCCATTATCTTTTTACAGAAAGTCATTTAGATGGAACCATACATTATGTAGCCTTTTCAGACTGACTTTTTTCACTTAGAATTATGCACTTAAAATTCCTTCATATCTTTTTCATGACTTTACAGCTCATTGATCTTTACTGTTGAGTAGTAGTAGTTCACAGTCTACATCTACCACAACTTATTTATCCATTCCCCTAAGAAAAACCTCTACAGTTGCTTCCAAGATTTGATAATTATGAATTAAGCTGTCACATACATCTGCATGCAGTTTTGTGTGGATATAAGTTTTCAACTCCTTTGAGTAAATACTAAGAAATACAATTGCTAGATCATATAATAAGAGAATGCTTAATTTTGGAAAAAATCACCAAACTGTTCCAAAGTGTTGTACCATTTAGCATTCTCATGAATAATTGAATAAGAATTCCTGTTGCCTCAAAATCTTTCTGTTATTTGATTTTGTCAGTGTTCTATATTTTATCCATTCTAATAGGTATAGTGGCATCTCATTGCTATTTTAATTTGCATTTTCTAATGATATATTATGTGGAACATCTTTTCATATGCTTACTTTCCATATATATATGTGTGTGTCCATCTATCTATCTATCTATCTATCTATCTATCTATCTATCTATCTGTATGTATGTATATATTCATTCTTTGGAGACATGTCTGTTAAGTCTTTGGTTCATTTTTTAATCAGATTTTTTTTATTGTATAGTTTTAAGAGTTGCCTTGCACATTATAGAAAATAACTTTATCAGAGGTATCTTTTGTAAATATTCTCTCCTAGTCTGTGATTTATCTTATTCTCTTGACATTATCTTTCACAGAGAAGTTTTTTTTTAATTTAATGAGGGGTTGTGTCATTAATGGTATATGTACAAGATCATCACATACTCAGTGCCATCTAAGTTTCCTCCTACATTATTGTCTATGATTTTATGACTTCCTTCTTCTATGATTGATTGGAATATTTGTGGAGGGTATAAAGTCTATGTGCAGATTCACTTTTTGCATATACTTGCCCAATTGTTACACTAACATTTATTGATAAGACCATCTTTCCTCCAACATGTTGTCTCTGCTTTTTTGTCAAAGGTCATGTAGATCCATATCTGAATTATTTACATTTTCCAGTGATCTATTTGTGTTTTCTTTCACCAATACCACATTCTTTTCATCATTGTGATTTATTACAATTGTTTGTTTTGAAGTTTAGTAGTGTCAGTTCCCCAATTTATTTCTCCTTTAATATTGTGTTGGATATTCCAGATTGCTTCCCTCTCCATATAAATGTTTTTCACTTTATTGATTTCTATTCTAATTCTTATTTCTTCTCTTTTGCTTACTTTGCATTTGATTTGTTCAGCTTTTTCTAGTTTCCTTAAGTAGAAACTTAGGTAAAAGATTTTATATCCTTGTAATAGTCTAATATATGTTGCTAATGCTGTGAATTTCCTTCTAAGCACAGCTTTCCTTTCATTCTATAATTTTTGATAAACTGTTTTCCCATTTTTATTTAGCACAAAATATTTTTAAATTTCTTGTGACATTCGTTTTTTGGTTCATATCTTATTTAAGTGAGTTATTGAATATCTTTGTGTTTTGGCAGTTTTAGTTATATTTCTGTTATTGATTTCTAGTATAATACATTTGTTGTCTGAGATCAGACAGTGTATGATTTCTATCCTGAAGTTTTATATGGCACAGAATAAGGTTGCAAAGAATGTGTATTCTTCAGCTGTTGGATAAAGTTATTCATAGATTTCTTTTGGATTCAATTTATGGATAATATTACTGTTCTCATTGTATTTCTACTACTGGATCTTTCCACTCCTGAAAGAGGGGAGTTTAGGTCTCTAAGAGTAACAGTTGTTTCACCTGTTTCTCCTTCTAGTTCTATTAGTTTTTTCCATATATAATCTTATGCTCTGTTGTAAGAAACAAACACATGCAGAAATTTTTCCTGTATCTTTTGGCCATTTGCATGTTTTCTTTTGATACATATCTTTTTAGGTCCCTTGACTATTTTAAAAATTTTGTTTTTCCTGCTGTTAAGTTGAATTCATTACATATTTTGGATATTAATTTCTTTGGGGGATGTATAATTTGCAAATATGTTCTCTCAATTTGCACGTTTTTTCACACTAATTATTTCCTTTGCCATTCAAAAGCTTTTTAGATTGTTGTAATCTCACTTATTTGTATTTGCTTTTGTTGTGTGTGTTTTGGGGGTCATATCAAAAAAAATCATGGCCTTGATGTTATGTTTTATTTTAGTAGCTTTAAAGTTTCAGGCTGTACATTTAAGCCTTTACTGCATTTTTGTGTATAGTGTGAGAAAAAGGTCCAAATTCCTTTCTCTGCATGTGAATACCTAGTTTTCCCAGCAATATTTATTGAAGATACTCTCATTTTTCTATTGCATATTCTTGGTACTTTTGTCAAAAATCTATTAACCATTTATGTGTGGGCTCATTTCTGAGGTATTTTGTTCCATTTGTCAGTGTGTCTGCACTTAAACCAAATATATGCTGTTTTAAATTATGTAGCTTTCTAGCATAGTTTGAAGCCAGGCATGTGATGCCCCAAGCTTTTTTCTCCTTGTTCATTTGTGTGTGTGCATGTGTGTATATGTGTGTTTCAATGTGAATTTTAAGAATTTTTTCTGTTTCTATGAAACACAAGATTAGAATTTTGCTAGGAACTATTCCTGGGGATAACTTTGGGTAGTATGGGCATTTTAACAGTATTATTTATTCTAATTCAAAAAACGAGATTGTTTCCATTTCTTGCTGTCTTCTTCAATTTCTTTCATCAAAGTTTAACAGTTTTCAAAATTTAACCTCCTTAGGTAAATTTACTACAAAGTATTCTAATTTTTCATAGGTATGGTAAATGGAATTTTTCCCATTTCTTGTTTTAGAGTATTCATTGTTAAACTATAGAAATACTATTGACATTTGTGTCTTGATTGGATATCCTGCAACTTCACTGTGTTTGATTATTTCTAGCAGTTTCTTAGTAGAGTCTTTGTTGTTGTATAATTGTTTATAATAGTCTCTCATAATCCTTTGTATTTTTTTGGTATCAGTTATAATTCTTCTTGTTTAATTGATTATTTCACTTATTTGAGTCCTATCAGTTTTTAATTGGTCCATTAAACTGATTGACATTTTCATCTTAAAACTTACAGTTTTGTTGATCTTTCCTGTTATCCTTCATATCTCTATTTTGTTTTATTCACAAAAAATGTTTATTATTTCTGCACTTTGGGCTTAGTTTGCTCTTTTTCAAGTTTCTGGAAATAAGTTTATTTATTTGAGATTTTTTTTGTCTTCAAAGAGGTATTAATTGGTATAATCTCCCCTCTTTTGTATCACTTTTGCTTTATCTTATACATTTCTGTATGTTAGATTTCTATTTTCATTTGTCTCAAGATATTTTTTAAAATTTTCTTTTAATTTATTTTTTCACCCATTATTTAGTACTGTGTTGTTTAATTGCATGTAATTGTGAATTTTCTGAAATTCCTTTTGTTCTAGTTTTATACCATTGAAATTAGAAAAGGAACTCCATGTGGTTCGAATCTTGAGTTTGCTAAGATTTGTTTTGTGACCTAACATATGATCTATACTGGAGAATGTTCTGTGTGCACTTGAGACAATTGTATATTTTAGTAGTGTTGGATGATATGTCCTGTTAGTCTGTTAGGGCCATTTAGTCTATTAGGTTATTCAAGTCCAATTTTCCTTTATTAATTACTGTCTGGATGATGTCTATTGTTGAAAATGTGCTATTGAAATTCTATGGATTGTTATATTGCATTCTCTCTCTTTAGATTCTTTAATATTTATTTTGCATATTTAAGGTGCTCTGATGTTAGAGGGGGCTGGGATTTAGCTCAGTTGGTAGAGGGCTGCGCTGCCTTCTCTGAGGTCCCGAGTTCGATTCCCAGCACTGCAAAAATGGGAGAAGGATCTGGCAATCCACTCCCAAGGCAATCCCGAAACAGTCAGCCATTGAGTCAGATACCGACTCATAGCGACCCCCATAGGGTTTTCAATGGCTGACTGTTTCGGGATTGCCTTGGGAGTGGATTGCCAGGCCCTTCTCCCATTTTTGCGGTGCTCGGAATCGAATTTGGGACCTCAGAGACTGCAGCGCAGCCCTCTACCAACTGAGCTAAATCCCAGCCCCCGTTAGAGGTATATATCTCTCTATATAGATATAGATATAGATATAGATATAGATACAGATATAGATACACACAACACACACACACACGTGTGTGTGTGTGTGTATTTTTGGTTGTCATATCTTGTTTAGGATTGACCTAGTTATCATTACATAATGTCCATTGTCTCTTTTTATAATTTTGGACTTAAAATCTATTTTGCCTGATATAAACATAGATGCTTTTGCTCTCTTTGGTCTCCATTTGCATGGGTTTCCTTTTCTGTTTCTTCATTGTCATTCCACATGTGTCCTCAAAAATGAGGTGAGTCTTTTGTAGAAAACATACCCTTGGCTCCTTTTTTATTACATTCAATCTCTCTATACTTTTTGTTTATTACAGAACTTAATACACTTACATTCAGGGTAATTTTTGGCATCTAAATTTTTACTATTGCCATTTTAGAAATTTTTTAGTTGTTTTGTAAATATTTTTCTTTCTATTTCCCTTTTGTTGTATATTACTGTGATATTTCTGTATACTTTCTGTGTTTTTTGTGCTGCTATACTTTAAATACTTTCAGTTTTTACTTTGTGTCTCTTCTTAACATTTTTTCCTTGTAATTACCATAATGCTTGCATTGATCATCATGTAATAGTTTTTAAGGAAAAATTTAATTTTTATTGCATTACATTATTACATTTTTACTACTCCCAGAGATCTTATGGTTTGACCTTGGAATCTACAATATTTTGAAATGTGTACCTCCTGACAATTTAGTTTAAAATTGTGGTTGGTAGTTTTATCTTTTAAGTTTCATATTAGAGATGAGATTGTTTGGGAATATTCTGAATGTAGATCTGTATTACTTATACCATTAGGTTTTATGCTCTCACCTGTTTAATGGTATTAATTAGTAGCTTTTTGTTTTGTTAATAATCCCTATAAGGCAGGATCTAGGGGTCATGAACTTCCTTAGCTTTTGTTTGTTGGGGAAATGTTCTATTTCTCTCATTTGTGAAAAAAGCTATTCTGAGTAAAGTATTCTTGATTGGCAGAGGGTTTTGTTGTTGTTGTTTTATTTTGTTCTTCTTACCCATTCACTACTTGGAATATATCATCCACTCTCTCCTTGCCTGTGTAGTTTCTGCTGAAACATCCATGGGTAGTTGTATGGAAACCTTTTCCAAGGTGGTATTCTTCTTATTTCTTTCTCCTGTCAAACTTTTTTTGTCTTTGTTTCAGGTAGTGTGATTTGTACATGCCTCAGTGAAATTTTTGGTTGAACTTGGTTGGAGATCTCGGTTTTCTGTAGCTGGATGTTAGTGTCTACCTTAGATTAGGAAAAAAAATTAGCTATTATTTCTTAGACATGATTTATAGCCCCCTTTCTCTTTCTTCTCCTTATGAAACACCACTTACACAAAATGCAAGTTTGACCTCTTGATGGTTTCCTGTTAATCCTGTGGGGTTTCTTTCATTTTCATTTTTAAATTTTTATTCCATTGGCTGAATATCAAATGTTCTCTCTTTGAGATTACTTATTCCTTTTCCTCCTCCTCCTCCTCCTCCTCCTCTTTTTTCTTCTTCTTTTTGTAGTACTGAGGAGTTGAACTCAGAGCCTTGGACATGCTCAGCAAGAGTTCAACCACAAAGCTGCACTCTCAGAGACCATTTATATGGTTTTATTTTGAGATAAGCTCTTGATATATTGTGCAGGCTGCCTCTGGCCTCGAGTTTGGGATTCTCCTTGTTCACCCGCCCAAGTCACTGGGATTACAAGTGTATACCACATGATTCATTCTTCTACTTGATCAAATATGCTGGTGAAGCTTTCTGTTGAATTTTCCACTTCACTCTTTGTATAATTTATCTCTAGGACATATATATTTATATTTATTTTTCAATGTTTTCACTTGCTCATGTATTTTTTTCCAAATTTTATTGATTTTTTATCCACATATTGACATACTTCCCTGAATTCTGTTAAGAGGATTGTTCTGAATTGTTTTTTAGTCAGTTCATACATTTGCCTTACTTTAGGGCCATTATATGAGCTTTACTAGTTTCTTTTGGGGGCATCATGTTTCTCTTATTATTCATAATCATGTGTCCATTCATTGTTATCTGCACAGTTAAGAAGATGGCCACCTTTTCTAGCCTTTATAAGTCTTCTTTGGCAGGAAAAGACAGTTGTTACTTAGTCTAGCCTATAATTCTGGAAGATTCAGCTGCTGACAACTGCAGACAGAGAACTTGATGTTTGTTTTCTCATTAACTGGGCCACTGTCATAGCTCTGATATTGGGTATGGATGCCCGGTGGGTCTTGCAGTTCAGTAAGATCACTGGCTAGATTCTGCTATCAGATTGACTTGATCACCCTAGATTTTTAAACCCCCAGAGTTGTCCACACTGAGTCACTAGCAATTTATCAATTGCAGGTCATGATTTTGCATCCTTGCACTGCTGCTAGCTGCATTACCCACTGATCAGTCTCTGCCCAGGGAACTGTGATCCTCTGTATTTGCCTATCATTCTCTCCAAACTTGGGCACAGAGTTTTTCCCTGTGTCCTCATCTCTATTACAGATTTCAAACAGTTGATTTTTTTTCAGTGTTCTCACCCCTTCTTTATTATTAAGACAGAGAAATAACATTCAAGCTCCTTGTATGTGGAACCAAACACTGGAAGCTTTATGTTTATTTTTAAGCAGATATCACTAGTACAAAGATAAAAGCAAAACTATAAGAAGGGGCAACACTTCACTTACTGTAAGTTCTTGAGATCACCCCAAACACACATAGACATTCATATATTTACACAGTTATAACCCAAGCTGCTTTAACCATTAAGGTTAATTTTGATATCCTTAGTTATTCATCTTACTCTTCATAAAAATGTCCTTGATTATTCTCAAGCCTTCAAAATATGCCTATAAAATTTTATATATTTTAGTGATTTTTATAATAGCAATGTTGTTGTAAGGTGTCACATCAGGTCTGATTCATAGCTCCCCTATGTACAACAGAATGAAACACTTCCTGACACTGTGCCATACCCAGCACTATGTCAGTGCTTCTCTACTATTCATAGAATTTTCAATGGAAGATTGTTTTGGGATTGTTTTGAGAGTAGACTGCCAGCTTCTTCTCCCATATTGCAGTGCTGAGGATCGAACCCAGGGCCTCAGAGAGTGCAGAGCAGCGCTCACCAACTGAGCTAAACCTCAACTCTTATAATAGCAATAGAATAGTAAAAAAGACAACTTTATGTATATCATTAAGGAATTGTTGAATATGATAATGGAACACTTCGTAGCCAGTAATTATTTTATATGCTTAAATAACCTTTCATTTATTAATAAGTTTAACATGAAATTTCACAATATGATGAAATTTTATAAACCATATAAATGTATGTAATCATATGCTAAGATTGTATACAAATCTTATTAAAATCTGAAAAACACATAAGATATTCAGAGTGGTTATTTTGGGATAGAGTATGAGTTTTTTTTTCTGTTCTCTTTATACCTTGTAACATTTAATTTTTTGCAAGTATATTAGTTTTAAAATAAAATTTATTAAAAACATCAAAATAAAAAGATTTCTCAAGAAATTGGTCATATAACTTTACAAAGAGACTTGAGTAAACAAAATGTACAAAAAAATATGTCCCAACACTTAAGAGAGTCTGAAAATTTCATTATCTCCCCACTAGCATTCATTTAAAAATCTTAAAAATTATTTATTATTTATTTTTTAGTGTACAAATTAGTGTGTTTCATTATGACATTTCCATACAGGTATATTATTGTATATGTTTGTTCCAATCCTTTTTAAAACCTTAGAATATTTAATTATTTATTATATCTTTATTTATTAGGCATTTTATATGAAAACCAGTTAGTAGATGTTCACAATACACTGCTAATAAGACCAATTTGTCCCTCTTTTTCTTCATATTTTCTAAATTTATGAAGTTTAGGGGATTTAAGTTTTGATGTTCATATTATTGAGTTTGGTAACTAATGTATTTAAACTATAATCTAAAAACTAATTGTGCACATAACCTTTTTTGTTTATTTCTGCACTACACAAGTGTAAGATGCATGGTTAGCTATCACTGTATTTGTCAAATATAACATAGTCCTAGGCAAGCAGCACTTTTTTTTGGGGGGGGGAGGTACTAGATGTTGAACCCAGAGCCTCATGCTTGCATGCTTTGCAAGGCAGCACTTTCTTAATACCAAGTTTTATTGAAAGAATACTTTTAAATATTTTCTCTTACTTTATTCATAACTTCAAAATGTTTTGCAGTATTTGTAATATACATATGTTCCTTGTTACTGTTTCCAAGAATCACACACATAACATATTTAGGTAAGATTACATACAGTGAAATTCACAGATCTTAAGAATACAATTCAAAGAATTGTGATAAATATAAAATCACATAACTACAACTTTAAACAAGATACAGAACATTTATGTCATCTGAGAAAGTTCCATTATGCTCTCTCTGGTCACTCTCATAGGCAACCCTTCCTCTTTCTATTACCTTGGTAAGTTTTGTCTGCTAAATTCATATAAATAGAATCAAACAATTTATATTTTGGGGGGTCTACATTGTTTCATGAAACATAATATTTTTAAAATTCACCCATATCAGTGCTTATTGAACTATTGTTCAATCTTTTACCATTGAATAACATTCCATAACATGACTGTGTTGCATTTTGTGTATCCATTCTCTTGTTAATGAACATTTGAGTTGTTTTAAGTTCTTGATTCTTACAAATAAAGATGCCATGACCATTCCTCTGTGATTCCTTTTGTTAATATATTTTTATCTTTCTTGGGTAAAAAACTAGTGCAAGCAATGCTGGGGAGGTGTACATTTAACTTTTAAAGTAAATGCTTGACTGCTTTCCAAAGTGATTCACTTTTCTCTCACATCTGCAGCATATGAGAGTTCCTGTTCCAGTTTCCCCATATCCTTAACAGCACATGGCAAAGTCAATTGTGCTGCTTTTAATCATCCTGATAGGTGTGCATCAGGGCTGTATACTTTCACCATATCACTTCAATTTATATGCTGAGCAAATAATCCGAGAAGCTGGACTTTATGAGGAAGAACGTGGCATCAGGATTGGAGGAAGACTCATTAACAACCTGTGTTATGCAGATGACACAACTCTGCTTCCTGAAAGTGAAGAGGATTTAAAACATTTACTGATGAAGATCAAAGAATATAGGCTTCAGTATGGATTACCCCTAAATATCAATAAAACAAAAATCTTTACAGTGGGTCAGTGTGCAACTTCATAATAAATGGAGAAAAGATTGATTTTGCTTTGCTTGGCTCTATAATCAAACACCTGTAGAAGCAGCAGTCAATAAATTAAAAGATACATTGCTTTGGGAAAAGCTGTGGCAAAAGTTCTCTTAAGAGTATTGAAAAGTAAAGATGTCACATTGGAGACAAAGGTGCGCTTGACTCATGCCATGGTATTTTCAGTCACATCATATGCTAAGTGATATTCCTTCAAACATATATCAAGTCTTGGAAACTCTTTCATCCTTTTTGTCTGTATGACAGCTAGCTCTAAAATCTTCTTGCAACTCTGGTCTGTATCCTTTGAAATTATCTTCAACTTAGATGTTCAGGTTGTGTGTGTTAAGTATTATTCTAATACTGCAAAGCAACAACTACCAAAGGTCATTCATGTAAACATTAAGTATCTTTCAGTTATAAACTGGAGGGCCTCATTAAAATTGGGTCTTGTTTTGTCTCTGCTGATCTTGGCTGGTCTTGTTCACTGGAGTCAGTTCCTATTAATTGATTTAGAATGATCTGGCATGGGGTAACTTGTGTACGCTACATGTAACTCATTCTTAGTAATTTCATCAGGACAATTTCTCACTGGGATGACGAAGAAACCCCCAAGAACTAAGGACCCAATTATACATATACTCGTCAAGGCATTACTTTCATTACATATACTAACATCTCACTTGTCAAAACACATGCAGAGACAAAGTCAAAGTGGAAGTCAGAGTTAGATGCAGTGGCTTCAATACAGGTAGAGGCAGAGAATCAGCATCATTAATGAAAACAATCTCCCAAAGGCAGTATTTTTCTTCTTCTTTTCTCTCTCTCTCTCTCTCTCTCTCTCTCTCTCTCTCTCTCTCTCTCTCTCTCTCTTTCTCTCTCTTTTTTTTTTTTTTTTTTTTTTTTTTTTTTTTTTTTTTTTTTTTTACTTTTTTTTTTGAGACAGGGTCGCTCGCTAAATTATGCAGGCTGCCTCTGGTCTAGAACTTTCAATCCTCCTGCCTCCGCCTCCCAAACCAGTGGGATTACAGACGTGCGCCACCACGCCCAGTTTCTCTCCTATTTTCTTTTCTTTTGGTTTCTCTTCTTTCTCTTCTTTCTTTCTTTCTTCTTTCTTTCTTTCTTTCTTTCTTTCTTTCTTTCTTCCTTCCTTCCTCTTCCTCCCTCTCTCTCTCTCTCTCTCTCTTTCTTTGTGTGTGTGTGTGTGTGTGTGTGTGTGTGTGTGTGTGTGTGTGGTACTGGGGATTGAACCCAGGGCCTCATGCATATTCTGCAAGTGTTGGACCACTGAGCTGCACCCTCAGCCCATTTTTTAACTTTTTTTGAGCAGGGTCTTACTAAATTAAACAGACTGATTCTGGTTTAGAATTTGCGATCCTCCTGCCTCCTCCTCCCAAACCGCTGGGATTACAGGCATGTGCCTCCGCGCCCGGCTTCTCTCTTTTCTTTACACAATTGAAATCTCCCGTTTTCTAATACAACTATCACAGACTCTCAAGCTACCTGATTTTTGTTCTTCAAACCTACTTTGGTTTGATTAAAATGCAGAAGTAGTTAAGACAGAACTAACATTAGTGCAGGTGTTCCAATTAGAGCAATAATTACAGTGGACAATAAATTAGACTTATTTTGTTTGAGGAGAGGGAAATAGGTCATAAATTTTTCATATTTTAATGTTTTAAATTTGTCACCAAAAAAATAATGTTGGAAAAGAATATATCCCAAGAGCAGATTCTTCCAATGCAGAAACTAACCCTAGAAAAAAAATTAAGTCTTTGCTTTTAGCCATTAAGGATTCATACTTTATGGTCTATTCATCTGAATGCAATATTGTTCAAAATCAGATATCCCACTGGAGCAATATGATGATCCAGATGGTCAAATTAAGAACATCTATTTTTTCAGTGTTTCCAGGCTCAAATAATTTCTCCCATTCTCAATAACGAATAACTGTGGGATTAAGACTAGTATTTATTAGGCACTTAGATAAATCCAAAGTTTCCTCACAGGTACTTCAGTGGTACTCAACACTATAAAACTAGGATGTAGGGAATAAGAAAAATCTTCAATTTTTAAAATATATATATATTTTTGCTTAAGGGTCATCTGCTATTCAAACTATGAATCTCAAATTAGAGGCTATAGAATGAGAGAGAAATGGCTTTGATTCAGTCTCTACCTCTTACTAATTGGGTGTTCTTTAGAATTTTAATTAGTATAGTTGTGTATCAATTTTCTCCTTAATATATGTTGTTGTTGTAGTTAGGTGCCATCCAGTTGGTATCCGACTCGTAGCGACCCTTATAGTGTTTTCAATGGCTGACTATTTTGGGATTGCCTTGGGAGTGGATTGCCAGGTCCTTCTCCCATTTTTTCGGTGCTGGGAATTGAACTTGGGACCTCAGAGATTGCAGCGCGGTGCTCTACCAACTGAGCCAAATCCCAGCCCCCTTAATATATGGAGGCAGCAAAATATATTTTTCAGGATTAAATGTAACAAAATGAAAAAAATCTAATGGGATTTCATGTAACAGGAACACTAGTACTCTGGACTCCTTGCTTTGTATCAAAATCTAGCTAATATACACCCTGGAGAAGAATGAGGAGAAATACTAACCAATCTTCCCATTTTCCGTGTCGTTCTCAGTGTTGGTTGCATATTAAAGTTACTCAAAGAGTTTTGCAAAACTGTGGGTCTATTTTTCCCGTTGGACCAATTAAGTCAGAATCCCTGGGGAGATGGAGTCTAGGTCAAGATTTTTGATAAAAATTTCTTAGGTGACTTGCTATGTTGTGAGATGGTGAAGAACCACTGCTCTATTCTGGTGGTTCTCAGTGTGGTCCTCAGTCTAGTAGCATCAGCATCTCCTGGGAACTTGTCAGAAATACAAAGCTCAGGCTCCTCCTTCACCTCCCCCCAGACTAGCTAACTCAGAATCTTTCCGGGTAGAATAGCAGGGTCTGCTTTACCAAGCCCTGCTATGATTCTGATGCACAATAAAGTTTGAGAACAATTGGTATAGTCAATGGTAATCAAATTTAGTGACTAGAAGAATTAACCACAGTGCTTGCTTTTACTTCCTTTTTACTTTTTGGGGGTTTTATTTTCTTTCTTTCTTTTTTTAATTCTCTTTTCCCTTTTTCTTCTTTTTTTTTCTTTGCTTTTCTTTCCTTCCTTCCTTCATTCTTTCTTTTCTTTTGACAGGATCTCACAGTGCAGGCCGTTTGGCCTCAAAGTCAATAATCTTGCCTCAACCTCCTTTGTGTTGAGATCACAGCCATGCACCACTATGCCTGGCCTTGCAGTGCTAGCTCAATATATGCATTTAATGGTCTGACAATAATTTTCCACTACATGTAAATTATACTGTGATAAAAATATCAGCTAAAGTGTTGATTTGGAGGAACTTCCTTCAGAGATACTAAACCAGTATGTTTGGGTTGGGGTTCAGTAAATTACATTTTCAAAGCAAGAATATTTTGTTCCAGTAGGCTACATAGACTTTGCGGTATTATTATCTGTAGTCTTATATCACTATGAATAGCTGCCCAGATAATGTCAGCATCTTTGATTACTATCCCACCTTCTTTTTCCCCACATCCTCACAGAAATACCTTCAGAAAACATACTCCCATGCTACTTTTGGTATAATATTTTCAAAGACTGAGTAAGAAATAGCTTTGTGTAAAAACAATCTATATAAATGTTTGTATTGTTTAGTAGTTCTCTTTGTAAAACTGATAATAATTTTCTTCTAAAATTTAATTCTAACTAAAGTATCTTGTTTTGATTGATGAAATAATTTTTTATCCAATAATTATAGTAAAATAACATTCACACTTCATTTTTTGGTAACTATGGCATAATTTCAAGTTATATTTAATGTAAAATGTAATAACTAGAATGATCCATGGTTTTGATATATTTTCCCCATATAATATTTTTTCTGTCTTAACAATTTTCTGAATATATTCTTTATTTTCTCCCTTATGTCTGTCAGCTTGTCATGCTGTGGGGACTTGCATGATGCTGTGATGCTGAAAACTATATCACCAGTATTTCAGATACTAGCAGTGTCACTTACGGTGGACAGGTTTCAGCTGAGCTTCCAGACTAAGACAGACTAGGAATAAGGACCCGGTAGCCCACTTCCAAAACAAGTATCCATTAAAAACCCATGAATAGCAGAGTTGTAGAAAAGCCCTATCAAATATAAGTACCAGAAAATGAGCCTCCCAGGCAAGAAGGTATTCAAGAAATGACTGGGGAAGAGTTGCTTCCTCCTCCGAGTAGAGTCAATCTTAATGACAGATATGAAGCAAAGCCCTTGGGTCCTCCTTTTGCTGATGTGGAGTGACTTAAAATGAGAAGAAACAAAGTGGCTTCGACAATGGGCTCAAATGTAAAAAGATCATGTGCATGGCACAGTATTAAGTAGTGTTTCATTCTGTTGTGCATAGATAGGGTCTCTGTGAATGGGTTCCATGTTATCTTAAGCTCTTTACGAACATAGCAGACTGAGGAATTTTGTTTATAGTAATCTTCATGGCAATTCAAGTCCCATTTAATATACTTGATTTTCCTGAGACAGAAAATGTAGTTCACTATTTTCAAAGATTTAGAAAAGAGACAAAATAGGTGGTAATCAGTTCTTTTAAAAACAGCTGGAAAGAATTTGTAATACAAAAAAGCCGACACTTTTTTGTGTTTAGAATAAAACTCAGCAAGTTTTGTTAAATGTCTGAGTGTATTGGGCAATATAGATAACAAGACTACAAAAACTCCATTCCTTGTTTTCTGTGAAATAAAACAAAGTTACTATGTATTTTCAAATGTAATCTACTCCCTTCAACAGTTTAACAGGGCTAAAAATAAGACATGGATTAGAATCACATGCAGATTGGATTTTAATTATTAGAGTAGAATATAAACTAATAATTATTAGAATAGAATTTAATTAAATTAGAGTAGAATCTAATCTAATAATTAGAATCCAAACTGCAAGCTATTCTAATCTTCCTCTGATGAATTAGA
This sequence comes from Pedetes capensis, assembly GCA_007922755.1. Taxonomy (NCBI): domain Eukaryota; kingdom Metazoa; phylum Chordata; class Mammalia; order Rodentia; family Pedetidae; genus Pedetes; species Pedetes capensis. Next base: position 33,191 of record VMDO01007901.1, read on the forward strand.
CCTCTAAAGCTCTTGAAAGGTTATAGATTACATTAGAGAATATATGGTGTTTTCTATTATGTGGATATGTACGGAAAAATACATGACTTAATGACACAAATGTTCCTGACCTTGACCATGATGGTTGTGATAAAATCTTGATTGTGTAGATCGAACTCAGACTCTGCAAGTCTCTGGTCCATTTCTCTGTTACTAAGTGGAATTGTTTTCAACACATCTCTGTGGGTTAACAGTCAAAATGTATGATCTACATAAGAAGATCCTTAAAATTTTAAAACATAAATATCACAATGAGTCAATGAGACTCTTAATCAATGAGTTAGGTTCACAGCCACTGTGTGCTTAAAAAGTAATACTAGTAAAAAAGGTTAATTTCAGAATTCATCAAACTATAGACCTCTAGAAAGATTTCATTTTGTTTTTAAAGGTGGTCAAGTTTGTGAATGCTTCTTTAGAAATTCTCTGAGAGATAGTAAATCAATATTTTACATACTTCATCAAGCTTTTGTTAAAACTATATCCCAATTATTCAATTTAAAATTCATATTTCTATATCAACAGAAATCCATGTAATAGTCTCTTCAGGTACTATGGTGAAAAAAATGCCATTGCAAGGACAAGATGTTATGATTATGTTTTTCTAGAGATTGTGCTTCTAAGAATGTCATGTGAAGGGAGAGAGAATTAGAATAAAGTGACCTGCTTTCTGTATTTAGGAAAGAAATTTTTGTATAACCTTAGACATATCTCGAAATTTAAAAATGCATTTAAAGATTAAAGATGTCTTATCAAGAAGACATTTTTGCAGTACTAACCAGTGTGAAAGGTTGTTGAGCTTTTGGCTGCACTAACCCATTTTTAAGCATCTGTTGTACAAATTTTATATTTTTAAACTTTCAAGTGCAACACATACGTGCAAATTTGGGACATATAAACATATAGCTTAATGGAATCAGCTGTAATGCTGTTTTTTAAAAATCAGAGCATTAAATAAATAATTATCAGGTTGCTAAAAGGTCTGGGAGTTTGGCAATGCTCTATGAAGAAATTTCAGACACCTCAAGAAATGGCTGAATTTTGCACTGATGAAAAAAAATTCTCTGGCCTCCAGGTTTGTAAAAATCTGACTCTGTTTTTGATGTTTGACTATTTGGTGATTTCAAGTACCACCACCTTCTATTTTCCTACAACCCCCAAACTGAAAAACTGATAAGAAAGCCCAAGGGCACCTTCCTTTGGCACTAGTGCAAAGCCCATATCTTGCAATGCAGACCCAGGCAGGAACTCTAATTCTATCCCTACCTTCTAACTCCCATGAAACTGTGTTGTTCCTCCCTCCATTTTCTAGCCTGATTGACAAACTGCCCATCTTCTCCAGAAATCTCCATTTTGTGAGTAATAAGACTTTTCCTATCCTTTGTGAGTATGTGATGTCATTAGTGTCCATAGATGAACCAGATTGGGAAGGAGGTATAGATGTATTGTCTATGGGGAGAGTTCAAAAATGTTGAATTACAAATTATCTCCTTGACTGGGAATCCAAATGTTATGTCTTAAATGCATTTTACTATTTCCTTTTGTGTGGAATAAAATTAATGCTGTGCCAAGCGGGCCTAAATCACACATTTGATTATAGAAGGGTTCAGTGGAGATGTAGATTCTACCAATCCTTTACTTGAATAGCAGATTTAACATTTTAGCAGCATTGTCCTCACCTTTTGGAGTCCCTATCTGTTTTTGAACTTTACAGTTTCATTACTGTATCAGTTTATTAAAGACTGTTTGCTATTTTGTCAGCTCATCCTCCCCACTTTAAAGTGTTAAATTTATAGTTATTATTGTAGCTTTTCCCACAATCCTTTTTCCTTTTTAATAGATAAAATCTACATTAATTCTGAACTCATTAGACTACTATTTCTTTGAGTGCAGCAATTTTGTCTTTGGTCAGACTTACCACCAGTGCCAAGAAAATAATGGGATTGAAACATATGAACATTTGCTTAATATTTTTGAATGCATGAATGAATCCATCAATAAAAATTTCTCTGAGAAATTTTACTGTGGCTTTTAGAAAATTGAAGACTCATATTTTGCAGTGGAAACATCAAAAAGATCATTCACTTAAATTATTTGATACTTTTATTAAAAATACCAACTACTCATTTTTTAGTATTGAGCTAATTAGTTTATATGCATCATCTAATTTAAAATCTTCAAAAACACTGGAAAATCAGTATTATTTTGATCACATAGCTAAGTAATAGTGCTTATAGAGGATAATTTCTATGCTAAATCCTTCTTTCATATCTTTTTCTCTTGTGTAACATGGTGAATAGGGTTTGTAGTGACTTGGATCATTCCTTTTTGTAAATAGCAGAACTGAAGTTAATGGTAAAGTTTTAGCATTTCTGGTGGTCCCAGGCCTTGGGTGAGAATGAGGAAAAACTAAATCACATGCTAATCAAGAAAGTGGTGAACTTCAATCCATAATTTTCCCTGCCTGATTTAGTTTGGGGTATTGTTTTATTTATGTATTCATTCTCACACAGTTATTAAATACATATGCTTGATACTATAGTATACAATAGTGACCAGCCCTAGTCCCTCTTTATATGGAACTTCCAACCAGGTGGGAAGAGAGGAAAAACAGACCAGACTGTAGTTTAAATGAGTAAATATTTTATTACAAATTTGTTTATATCATATAAAGAAAATGCTACTCTATGAGACACACAGAGAGAGAATTGTCATAGACAAAGAGTGAATGTAATATGGGCTATCTAAATAGATACATTGATCAAAGACTAAACCCCTTCCCAGAGCTTCTTGCCTTAGAGTATTTTATGGAGGTGAGATTCTTCTTCAAAGGGAACCTGTGTTATAAACAGCATACATTTAGACTCCAACTCTACAGTGATTATAGAGGCATTCCTGTATCATGTATCAAATTCAAGTCATCACAATTGAAGGCTGGTTGTAGCGGTTAAAGTCCTATGTCCAAGGGGTTTCTTCAGTCCCAGGCAAAACTCAGAATAGATTATTCTAGTTGAGATGTTAGTGTTTTTCGCTGTTAGCATGTCTGCTAAATTGCAGATACAAACAATGTTCTCCTATATCAGCTTTTTATCAGTAATAAAGCTAATATTATCATTCTTCAGCTGCTTGCTTATCTTAACTTTCAATTGGCTTTGAATTTAGGGATAGAAGAAGGATGATATTTATTGGATTCTCTAGAATCCCAACAATCGTCATATTCACTATCAAAGCTTTTAATCCAGATGGTCTGCTTTTCATCACAGACATTCCTCCTCTTCCCATCATGCTTTTAAATCTGTTCTTGTTCTTTTCTTGTAGAACATGGCCAGAGGGAAAAGAACTGTACAGTAATCTTGAATCCATGGATTATAAAATCTAAGGAAAATTATAGCACAAATCATAAATATTTTGTTCACTATTGTATACACATTAGTATTTTATGTAGATTTTAATAGCAATTAATAAATATTTCTTGAATATGAAACTGTTTTGTATTGAACTACATGCTTTTTTGAGAGGTTTCATAATTATCTTCTGTTCGTTCATTTTTATAACTACTTGCAGGATTTCTTAGATTTATACATGGATGGGACTGTCACAGACAACTGTAAATCTCAACCTGAATTCCAGGACATAAAAGTAAAAGGAAGTACTTGTATTTATTTTTATTCACTTTCATCTCAAATTGTTTCTGTCGCAAAGATGGTTTTCATCTTCATCTTTTCTTTATAACATTTTTTAATCTCATACAAGCAATGAATATAATGATTTATTTTAGGCTATTTATAAGCCACTGAGGTGTTTAACACCACTGACTATGCTATAGTAATTTCCTTTTTCATATGCATAGCATTAAGGAATATCAACAATATAAAAAACTGCTACCATAAGATTGGCAATATAAAAATATTAAAGAAACTTCATAAAAATAGCTATTATTTTTCATAACTTCATAAAAAGGCTATTAATTTTGCATCTCTACTACTGAAAATACCTACTTTCAACTCATTTATAGAAATTTCCTGTGAAGAAAATAGGCTGTAGTTTTATATTAGTTAAATTAAAAAGTTTCCTTCATAAAACTGATATATGCACATATATATTAAATTGAATAAAGAAGTTGTTATAGCACTCACTATAAAATATGGGTCTCTTCTTTATCAGTCATATTATCTTTCAAGAAATTTCAATGTGTGGACTATACAATCATTAAGATATCCAAGTAATATTACTAATTTCTCCTTATGTGCCAGAAATTATGTTGCTTCTTAAAATGCTTATACAACATAAAGCCTCTGGTCTTTAAAAATGTATGCTTTAGCAGAGAAGACTAACATATAAACGTTTAGTTGGGCATATGTAGAGAGAAGAGAAATGTTCATATTTATCTGCAGACATGGACTGTAGGGATTTTTTTCATTATTTAGATAATATTAGTTTCTGAAATCAAAGCCACATAGATAAGACCTTACATATTTAACACAGTGGATTATCCCTGCACAATGAAAAAATAAGTTTAACATTTCTAGACCAATATGACTATTGATTTATGCATAATGCCAACTCAACAAAGTAAACTGGTATAGTTTTTCCCAAAGCTGACAGCACAGGAAAAGTTTCCATAATTTGAAATTATATGAATATATGTGTGTGTATATATATGTGTATACATATACATATATTCATATTTACATAAAAAGACCAATAATAGCAAATGTTATACATCAATAACAGTAACATCTTTTCCATATTCTACAGGGCAAAATTATGGAGACATTCTGCAGAAAATTTTTTAATGTCAGTTCAATTAGCTCAGTACTATTTATGATTATTTTATCTTTTAACAGATAAAAGGAAACTATATCAAAGAAGGCATTTCACCTGCTTGAGGTTACAGTGACCCAAAACCACATACCCGTGTTGGGTCAAATCTTTCCAGTGAAATTTTTTAAAAGGACAAAAATTACTTGTTGTAATTTCTAATCTCATTAGTTATATCATAAAATTTTGATCTTCTATTGAAGACGGAATGAATTTATATGTTCATGGTCATACTTTGCGAATGAAATTTGAAGTTTCTCAAAATGGACGTGAAGCCCTAATTGTTGGCTTAAAATTTTTGAGCCTTTTCCCAGAATCTTCCCCTATACCATAGTTCATATTTTTGAAGCATTTACTTACGCTTATTTGCCTTCAAAGTGATGAGCTACTCCCTGTCCCTTAATCTTCTACATACTATCCCACTCTTTATTTTCTGTATGAATTCTGTGGTGACAGCATTACTTGAGGAAAAAAAGTTCAATAATCAACTAATACAAAGTGAATGAATTAGAGATTATACATACTTATGGGGTAAAAATGCTGTTTATCACCCTGTGCTGGTACAGCACCAGAGGAACATCATTTTTAGGTATCTCTTTTTTAGGAGCTCTTGTCTTTCATTACAAGAGGAAAGGGAGTTCAGAGCATCTCCTGGCAACAGGTAAAGGACCCAAGTTTCCCTGGATACAGAGGACACAGCTGGATTCAGGTAGGCCTATTCAAAGGAGGCACTTTATTACAATACTATTTGTACCCCTTGGTATCTCAAGCCATTCCAAAAGATTAACAGCTATCCACATTGCCTCTGAAACTGAACAATTGTTTATGATTACTTATCATCTTCCCTATTTGTTTCTGATCTTTGTCCTCATTCCCAGCTTTCCACCATGACATTAAACTTCTTAACCTCTGAATTTTCCCTAAAGATTCTAATTTAACTTGTGTTTCATACTGTCTCAAATAGTAATCTCTACTTTAGCTTTAGCCATGTGGAAACTGAACAAAGCATTGGCCATTTGATTTTATCCTGGCCAGGCCAACTTAAGCTGACCTTCTGTTCCCACTCCCCAACACCATAACATGCTATAAAGCAACTCCCTCAGGTTTTTTCTGAAGACAGTCATTACTTAAGTTCAAGGGTGAACCAATTTTCAACTGTGTAACATATTCATATATTGCTGTACAATACAAATATTTTCTAAGAACATCTCCCCTCCCATATACATAGAGAAGCATTTTATGTCCTATATATTCAAAAGGAAAAAAGTAGCTTATTTATATAAATAAATAGCTTTTTGAATTGTTATTCCATGATATGAGACAATCATGGTTTACTGCATTATCCCAAATGATCCAGTTGTAACAATTTTCTGTAACAGGTGATGAGTTTTTAAACCAGTATTTGAAAAGTTGTACTGAAATTATTTTTTTGTGTGAAAATTGTCATTCTTGATGGCAAATTTAACGTTCTTCTTGTTAGTTGCCATCAAGTCAAGTCCGACTCACAGTGACCCTTGTAAAGTTTTCAATGGCTGATTGTTTCGGGATCACTTTGGGACTGGATTTCCATGTCCTCCTGTATTTTGGGCTGCTAAGGATTGAACACAGTTCCTCCAAGAGTGCAAAGTGGCACTCTACCAATTGAGCTAAACCCCAAACTCCTTAATGTTTTTAGGTAGCTTATTTTTTATTTCAACTTTCTTGCTTGATATAAACAGTAGAAAGGTCCACGGTGGACATTGGCTTGGGATGGAAGAATAAACTTGCCATTTCTTCCTTCCCAGTACTTGGAAGCACAACAGAGTAATATATATATATATATATATATATATATATATATATATATATATATATAGTTTGTTTTTGATTTTAGATCATTAAAGTGGCACATTAAAGTGGCACTTTTTCAAGTAATGTACATAATATGTTAACAGTTAATTTACATCCTAAATAGTCAGGTTAAACCAAGAAGTATCCAGTTTTTCAAGGACCTTACTCTCCAGTGATGAGAGGGAGAATTACCAGTGAAATGTATAAGAAGAGGGCAATGAAGCATAGGGACTCAATCTGACAATTCAGATAAGCAAATAGATGATTTACGATGGCATTAATAGACTCCAGTAGACTTACATAGGATAATCTCCAAAGAGGAAAACAAATGCCTTGAAAGTAACAATGGGACATGGTGAAGAAATGTGTACTGAAGAAGGAGCACATTAAATGTTAGGTAGTTTATTTCAGTTAAGTAAAATAGAATGGAAATAGCTGAATATATTTTTATGAAGCTATTTTTGTCAGTCACATTGCCATGATTCAAAAAATGATTGATTAAATATTTCTGATGTGTTTGTTACTCTTGAAAGAATTTTTCCTAAAATATATGAAATACCATTGTTAATTGATTCAAAATAATTGAAAATACTCTAATGTAGATGAAAAATTAATTACTATGTCAAAGAAGTGAAGTTGGAAAAAGTCACAGAGGCCCTGACATTATTCAAAGCCTCATTTGGATATGCTTATTAGAAAGCATTAGAGGTTCTTATGCCTTCACCCATTGGCTTTCATGTGGAAAACCCTGGGAGAACATCATTGGAAATGATAATCAGAAGAAGAAACCCAAATAAAAACCCATGCTGTATTTGTCATAATGATAGCGGAACCTAGATCCTGTTCCTTCATAAACAATTCTGATTTTTAATCATTAACTTCCTAGAATCTAATCGTAACAGCAAAATCAACTTGAGATAAATTTATTAAATGGAAAATTAGCCTGTATATTTCTTTTGTCCTTGGACGTTTCATGCTCTTCAATGTCCAGGTAACCTTTCATGCTCTCCATCTCCCTCAACCTTCCCTTTCCCAGACTGATCTCACTGTAGATCATTCTGTTATTGGCTTTCTCAATGACAGTCATTTGATATCAGGGACGTGATTGAAAGGGATGTAAACCTGGCAGTAAAAGGCCTTGATTTAGATCCCATTTTTCCTGCCTACTTACTTGAACTGAATTTTCTCAGCTATAAAATTTAGTGCTATCTAAGCCATGGTATTGACATAAGGACCAAAATGAAGTGACATGGGTAAAATATCTTAATAAACTCCAAAGTACTTAAATATCCAAGGCAGCATATGATTAACATTTAAAAATGAATCTCCACTAATAAATCCATCATTTTTAACCCTCTGCATCATGAAGGCATTGTGTACATATAGTAGAATATCCTATGAGCACATTCATATTATATCAGAATCTAAGCTGAGAGCCCAGAAATTACAGGTAGTCAGTCTCACATCTTCTAAAGTGAGGTGATCAATTGCCCATGTGGCAATTGCTAAGAGATAGGAATACTAATTCTGCTACCTTCGTTACCCAAATCTAATCCAAAGAAAAGTCTATAATTTGGTAAGAATGAAAGTAAAAGAGGCATTCTTCATTGCATTTTCCACTCATGAAAGGAGGGCTTACACTAATTTTCTCCTCATTAGAGGAGAAATGAGGGTCTCTTGCCCACAACCACAAGCTATAATAGGAGGATCCATGAACTCAACTTCACTGTGGACCTATACACAGGGTTTCTTATAATTTAAACTCAGAGAGGTGGATGCTTGACTCTTCTGGAAAATTCTGAAAGACAGAATGGTTAGTACTAATAGAAAAATGTTGATGGAAGATTTCATTAGAAGCAACCACCATTTTAGTATGTTTTTTAAGAAAAAAGTTCTAAGATTTTCCTGGTATTAAATGAGTACTCTAGAAGAGATAAGATTCTGTGAGTAGTATTTCCTGCTAGAGTATATATTAGGATTAATTTCACCTTTGAGTCAGTAATAGCAGCTTAAAATTTAGTTTATTTTTTATTTATTTGAGGGATAAATAATCCAGAGATGGATTAGCTTTAGAAGCCAGGATTCAACTAACCTCTTGCTATATCACACATGGTCTTCCTTCCCAAGGCAGCTTATAGTTTAATAGGGCTGTTCTTACATGATGTACATTTATATTAAAGATAGCAGAAGCAGGGAAATCAGAACTGAATCAAATGAGCAGTGCAGCTATCTGTAATGATTTACAAGGATCATTTTGGAAGGAAACGTGCTATAAATTATAAATGAGGGATTCAGGTTGAGTCTCGTGTTACATAGCTTAACTATGAAGTAACTAAAACTATGTTATCTTTCATTTATATGCTAGATCTAATTTTAATACCTTGGTATTGATTGGGTATTGGTAGGGTGTTTGGTACTGTATTTATATTTGACTACCCTTCCTTTCAAGAGTGCCACACCCTCTTCTCATGCTTCTGTATTCAGAACAACTGCATGCAGAGCAACCTTTATTTTGTCTTTGAAAAAAGCAACTAGGAAAATATCTTGGTCAGGAATAGATCATTTGACTTCTAGACTAAATGTTCTTATTCCCCAGTGTTGAAAATTAACTTAAGGTGTTTGGCCTTGTTTTCTCTCCATAAATGTAAGATTCCAACCTAAATTAAAGTTTTCAGGTTGGCAAATGCAAATCCCTTGGAAACTGATCACAAAAGGACTGTTTTATCCTAAGATAAGAATGAGCTGAGTTGTAAGACAAATAGAATCCATCCACTCCTGAGTTAGATCCTGGCAGACATGTCCTGCTGAAGTTTTCCTGATTAAGAATTATTAGAGGGAGTTACAACTTCGACCTGATTGACATGAAATATTGGTCTGGTAACACAATATGCCTTAACTTCTTTTTGTAAACAGATATTTTTTAAAAATCTTGAGAATGGAAATAGGAGTAATGAAACAACAAACTATCCACTATTAGTCATTGATTTGTTTATGGTAGTTATTCTCACACTACTTTCAAAGGGCTTTGAGGTAGTTCAGTGTTCAAAACACTATTGAAACTCTGCCAAGGGTTGGTTTGGGCTGAGTGTCAAGGACAGATTCATATCTCAAAAAGAGGTTTCATTGTGGATAACTTGAAGGTATAACTCTGGTAACATCACTTCCTTCTATGTCAAAATAAAAATGTCCCACTATTCCCATAACAGTATGTAGGCTTTTCTACCCCACTAGTATACCAGCAAAGAGTCTTTTCAGCAGCAAAGAGTCTCCTGATTGTGTAGAACATTTTATGTTATGCACAAATGTTCTATACATGACAAAGTAAATCAATTGCTGTGAAGCATTTTTATAGTGAATGGCTATTTCTCTTATTCTCCTTGAGTTTAAGATATCTGTCTTATTCATTTTAACATATTGCATAAGATGTAAATCATCCCATCATCTCTTTTATTTTCCATAGCCATAAAACCCTATGTAATCTTTCTTCTAATCCAAATTTCCCTCTCTTGCAAATCATTAACACATTCTATGAAACACTTTTTCCATGATAACACACTTCTTGCCATCCTCAACATCTATATCAAAAATCCATCTTCATTTTACCTAAAATCACCTCATTTAAGGATTCCACTACTCTTTGACACCCTGGTTAGTCTATCACATCTAACTTTCCTCCCTCTCCAGTCAGGTCAGCAATGCCATTTACAGACCATTTCTTAATTAATTCAAATACATCATTGTTGTAACTTCAATCTTTGATTGATTAATTACTATTCTATACATTCACCAGCTTTTCAAAATGTGCTTAGTAACCCTTTCCATATTCTACCAGTCAGCATGCTCCCTTCAGTTCTTTCTCACCCAGCTTATATTTCTTCTGTTATCTTGCTCTGTTCAGAATCCAGAATTAATTTTTATTCATCCCTTTTCCTCATTTCTCACATCCAAACACGCGGCAAGTCTATTGACTCTATCTGCAGACTGTATCTTGAATCTATTCATTGTTTCCCATTTCTACCACTACCACCCATATTTCACCTTGCCACCATCTCCTCATTACTTCCTCAACAGATGCTTCTCAACCTAAGATGGCATTATGTCCTAATAAATGCATTGTAAGTCAACAAGGCCTGCAGTTCCACCGTGGCGTCCAATTCCATCAGATCTTGGAAGATAAGCAGGGTCCAGCGTGGTCAGTACTTGGATAGGAGACCACATGGGAACACCAAGTGCTGTAAGTTTGGGAGAAGGACCCTGCAACCCACTCCCAAAAAACACTCAGCCACTGAAAATCCTATGAATAAAGCCGGTCACCGTAGTGCATGCCTGTAAATCCAACGGATTGGGAGGCGGAGCAGGAGGATCACAAGTTCAAGACCAGAGGTAGTCTTCATACTTTAGTGACACCCTGTCTCAGAAAAAAATAAAAAAATGGGCTGGGGTACAGCTCAGTGGTCCTGCACTTGCAAGACATGCAAACACGAGGCCCTGAGTTCAACCCCCAGTACCACACACACACATACACACACACGCACACACACACAAAGAAAACCCTATGAATAGCAGGGAAGCACTAATATACTGTTTCGCCTGTTGTACGTAGGGTCGCTATGAGTAGGATACCAATTCATTGGCACCTAACAACAACAAGAAGTCAACAATATCATAAATAGAAAATGCATTTAGTAATCTAACCTACCAATCATCAGAGCATTATTTATTTTTGTTACCACAAAGCTGACTGGGCACTCTGGCTCGCTGCTAAGATGTATGATGTGTCACTAGCCTGAGAAGAGATTAAAATTAAAAATTTGAAATGCAGTGTCCATTGAATAAGTCTCTCTTTTACAGCAACATAAAATTGAAAAAACAAGTTGAACTATCCTAAGTTGACGACTATCTGCACTATTTGTTTTTTCTGTATCTTGTTTCTGCATCCCCTCTCACCTTCCAATTCATTATCTACCCAGCAGCCCTATTATTTTAACATTATTTTTAAGTTAAATGCTTTATTTTGGGAGAATTATAAATTCACATGAAGTTGTGAGATATAATATAGACATCAAGGACCCAAGTTCCTTTGATCTTCCCTACTTTATAAAATAAATAAAATAAATAAATTTAATATTAAAAAATAACTAATAAACAGATTCTGTGTATACCTTTTACTCAGTTCTCCACAATGACAATATTTTGCAATATTATAGAATAAGTCACAACCAGAATATAGACATTGACAGTTAAGATACAAAATATTTCTATCCCTACAAGGACACACCTTCTTTTCCTTTGACACACACACACACACACACACACACACACACACACGTACACATTTTTCTTCCACCCCCTTAAACATTGGGAACCACTACTCTGGTTCACATTTCTGTAATTTTGTCATAAAGTACATTGCAATAGAATAGTATAATATGGCCTTTTCAGATTGGCTTTTTTACCTAAAATAATTCTCTGAAGATTCATCCAGTTATTGCATTATCAACAATTCTTTTTTTTAATCATAACTAGTATTCAGTCATATGGTTGTGCCATTTTGTTAATTAGTCACCTTGTAAAGCATATGTGGGTTGGTTTCATATTTTGTTATTATAAATAAAGCTGCTGTAAACATTTGTGTATAAATTTTGTATAAAAATGAGTTTTTAAGATTTTTTTTACTTAAATTTATTTTAACTGATACATAAAAACATAAAAATTATACATATTTATATAGTACCATGTGATATTCCAATCACATATACATTTTTTAGTGTTCAAATGATAGTAATCACATCTGTCTTCTGGGGCATAAGAGGAAGATATATCTTTATCCTTTTGGGATAAATGTTCAGGAGAGAAATTGCCAGGTGGTAATATGCTTACTGTTTTAAGAAACTAGCAAATGGTTTCCTCTGGGACTGTGCCATTTTACACTCCCAACAGGAATTTATTAGTGGTCCAGTTTCTTTGTATATTCACCAGCATTTGATGTTTTGTTATTTTTATTTTAATGTTATTGGTAAGTGTGTGGTTACATTTGATTATGGTTTAATCTGTATTTCCCTAATGGTTAATGATGTTTAATACCTTTTAATATGTTTATTTGTCATTTGTATATCCTCTGGTGAAAGGGGCAGACTTGTCTTTGCTCATATTGTAGTTGGATTATTTGTTTTTTTACTGTTGAATCCTTAGAATTTTCATGTATTTATTCTGATAATAGTCTTTAATATTTTTAGCATGGCAAGTCTCCATGGATATGATAATGTTCACCATTTAGATTTTTGCTTGCTTTCAGCAGCATTACATTATTTTTAACATGCAAGTCTTACAAATGTTTGGTAGATCCATATGTAGCTATTTAGTTTTATTTTTGATCACTTGTATATTGTACTTTATTTCTAACTTTAGTGTTCAGGTCCACATTGCTAGTTTAAAAATATAATTGATTTTTTGTACGTTTATCTTAAATATTTGTTGTACTGATTTAATTCTAGGAATATTTTTGCAGATTTGTTGAGATTATCTAATATCTTTAAATAGGGATAGTTTATTTCTTATTTTCAGATATACATAACCTTTATTGCCTTGTTTCACTAACTAGAACTTCTTGAACTAGAAGCTGGGGGTGTAGCTCAGTGACAGAGCATGCGCTCAGCCCATACGTGGTCTTAGTTTGTTCCCAACACAACAAAACACCCAAAAAACACATCTAGTGTTATATACATATGACTAGATGAGTGGAAAGAGCAGTTATCCTTGCTTTGTACCCCCCCCATATTCAATACTTAACTACTAAATGTAATCCTAAGTGTAGATTTTTTGTAGTATTCTTTATCAAGTTCTCGTCCCCATTTCAATATTTATCATAGTGAGTGATGGGGACTTCTAGTCTCAGCTCTTAACTTGTAAGGAAGTTGGAAATTAGGACTCCCAAGCTATAACAAAAATATAAACAAACAAAAAGTGCTAAACAAACTGAGGGTCAGTTATTTTCCTTGAATCTATCAAGGATTTAGGGTCTTAGGGCAAATCACCACTCTGCATCTGTTGTTGTTGTTAGGTGCTGTTGAGTCAGGTCTGACTCATAGCAAGCCTCATAGGATTTTTCATGGCTGATTGTCTCAGGGTTGTTTTGGAAGTGGACAGCACCTAACAACAAAACAGCATATGCTTGGAGCTCCAATGGCACAACCGGTTAGCGTGTGGTACTGACTGCATCTATAGAAGAGGACAAATACATAAAATCAAAGCTGAGATGAACTTCTCAGGAGAAGATGTCTCTGGTATTATAATCTGAGAGATATACATAACTGATAATTTTGGTAAATTACTAGAAGCAGAGTGTTCATTAATGTGAGAGTATTAAATACCTTAAGAGAGCCCCATACTTTCTTGGATTTTACATCCAGGAATCCTACCAGATTTTTACAGTGAAAAGGCAAGAAAAATCCTTATGTTACTGGCCAACAGAGGAAGAAAGTAACTATTTTGAAGTATTTCCAGAGTGTTCCACACACACACACACACACACACACACACACACACACACACACACACACAAATCAATGCTCCAGGAGAAATAACTTTAGCAGAAGCTTTTGTGACATAGAAAAAGGAAATTATTTGTTTTCAAGTCCCTCCAGCAATCCCATCTCACAAAGGAAGGTGAGAAGAAACTTGGAAACATTTGTGAATGTTACAACTTACATACACAGGTTCACTAAAAACTGACACTTAAATGATAGAAGTATAGAATGTTTTTCCTCCCACCCATATATCTACCCACCACATCAACAGGGTCCAATATAATAACAGTGAAAGAACCATGAGAATCCATCTTTATTTAAGAAGTAAAAATGTTGAGGAAGGAAAAACCGTTAAAGAAAACTAAAAAATGATTCAAAGCCTCTGGCACCTACAGTGCAGTTCAAATAAACAGAGTTGAACTAGCCAGATTAATATAAAACTTCACATTAAAGTCTTATTTAACTCAGATCTATTACTTGATGCATCATGTCCAACTTTTTACAAAAATTTCAAAGCATGATAAAAGGCAAGAAAAACACAGTTTGAAGCGATGAAGCAAGCAGGAGATCTAGCTTCAGATATGTTAGGATTACTAGATGAGTAATTTAAAACAACTATAGTTAATATTCTAAGGGATCCAATAAAAAAATAGAAAACTGCAAGAACAGATGGACAATGTAAGCAGAGAGTTAGAAACTAAGAAAAAATCAAATGCAGATGCTAGAAATAAAAAGCACTGTAACAAAAATGAAAAATGCTTTGATGAGCCCATGAGTAGACTGGGCATACCTAAGGCAATAATTGTGATTCAAGATTTGTTAATATGAATATTTCCAATTCTGAAATAAAAATGTTTAAAAAGGCCAGCAACTGTAATGCACACCTGTAATCTCTGTGACTTGAGTGGTTGAGACAAGAGGATTGTAAGTTTGAGAACAGAGGCATCCTGCACAACTTTTTGTGGATGATGGTAGGTACCATCAAGTCAGATCTGACTCATGGGTGCACATGATTCATGCCATGGTATTTTCAGTTGCATCATGTGCTTGTGAAAGCTGGACATTGAATAAGAAAGGCAGGAGAAGAATTGATGGTTTTGAATTATGGTGCTATAAATGAATATTGAAAATATCATAGGCTGCCAAAAGAAACAACAGATCTCAAAATAAAGAATTGAAAAAGGGCTTATGTATAGCTCAGTGGTAGAACACTTGTCCAGTGTTAAATCTCCTAGTACTGAAAAAAAAAAAGGAATAAAAAGGAAATAAAGAACAAAAATAGAATATGCAAGAGCTCTGGGAGAGATTTTAAAGTATAACATGCCTCAGTAGAATACCAGGATGAGAAGAAAAATATAACGGAGCAAAACAACTATTTGAAGCAATATTGGCCAAGAATTTTTCAAAATTTTCAGACACCAAAATATAGACCTTGTAAAATCAAATAACAGCAAGCAATATAAATACATGCTAGATCTTACCATTGGTAAGTGTATCGATTCAAATAATGATGTGATTTTTTTCTTTAACCTATTAATACGGTTGATTTTGTGAACTGATTTCAAGTACTGTACTAGCTTGCATCCCAGTAATAAACCCCACTTTGCAATGGTTTTTAATTGTTTTTATACATTGGTAAATTCTGTTTCCTTAGATTTTGTAAAGAATTTTAAAATATATAATTATAAGGGATATTGGCTTATTGTTTTCTTCTTATACATTTTAAATGATTTTATTAGAGGGATAATACTGTCTTTACAAAATGTATTGAGAAGTAGTCTCTCCTATTTTCTTAAACACATTACATAAAAATGGTGTTAATTCTTCTGGGCTTGGTAGAATTCTGAAACAAAACTATCCCTGGCTCATAGATTTCCTTTTTTGGAGTTTTTAAATTACTAATTTAATTTTCTTAATAGTTATAGGATATTTGAACAATCTATTTCATATCACGTAAGTAGTCATAGTCTGTATTTCTAAATGAAGTGGTACATTTCATCTAATTTATTATTATAATGTTTTTGTTTTCTGTTTTATTTTCTTTTTTTTTCTTTCTTGTGGTACTTTGGGGGTTGAACTCAGGGCCTTACACATACTTTGCAAGTATTCTACCACTGGGATGCATCCCCAACCATTTTTTATTTTGTATTTTGAGTCAGGGTCTCACTAAATTAGGCAGGCTATCTCTGGTCTCTGGCTTCCATCTGGTGATCCTCCTGCCTCCAATTCTTGAGTTGCTGGGATTATAGGCATATGTCACCCCATTCGCAGCTATCATTGTAAGTTGTGAAACTTATGTACATAGAATTGTTTATAGTTTTTACTTATTATCCTCTTAATCCCTAACGGGTTTGTAATATATATGCAATTTAATTGCTGATATTATTAGTTCCTATCTTCTTTCTTGTTTCTTGCTAGAGGTCTATCAGCCTTATTGATTTTTTTTCAGAGAACATCTATTTGACTTGGTGATTTTTTTCCTATTGTTTTTCTGGATTCAGTTATATTGATTTCTGCTGTTTTATTTTGATCTTCTTTTCCTAGTTTTTAAACTGCAAGCCTACACTATTGACTTTATATGTTTTCCTTTTTTTCCAATGTATGCGTTTAGGGCTACAAATTCCACTGTCAACATTGCTCATATGTCACAAAAATTTTGGTATGTTTGTTTTAATTTCAAATTATTTTTATAATTTCCACTGAGATTTTCTCTTTGACCCATAGATTTTTTTTTTGTTGTTGTTGTTGTTAGGTGCCGTCGAGTCAGTATCCGACTCATAGTGACCCTCATAGGGTTTTCAATGGCTGAGTGCTTTGGGATTGCCTTGGGAGTGGATTGCCAGGCCCTTCTCCCATTTTTGCGGTGCTGGGAATTGAACTCAGCACCTCAGAGACTGCATTGCAGCGCTCTACCCACTGAGCTAAATCCCAGCCCATAGATTTTTTAGATCTGTTTAATTTCCAAGTGTTTGGACATTTTATTGTGTACTTTATGTTATTTATTTTTACTGATTCCATTGGGGTTGGAGAATGCATTTTGTATAATTACAATTCTTTTTAATGTGTTGAGATTTGTTTTATGGCCCAGGATGTGGTCTATTTGGTCTATGGTCACTTGAAAAGAATATATATTCTGTCATTGTTGGTTGGAGTGTTTTATTATAAATATTGATTAGATATTACTGGAAAATTGTGTTATTAAGCTTTTTGATATACTTGCTGATTTTGTTTAGTTATTTATCAGTCACTGAGAGAGGGATTTTGAAGTCTGAAATTATAATTTTAGATGTGTTTATTTCTTTTTTCATTTGTTTTGATTTTTGTGTCAAATATGCCATTTATGAACACCATATATTCTTTGTGGATTGAAACTTTAGTCAAAATATTATGTCCTTTTCTATCTGTAATTTTCTTTGTTTTGAAATCTACTTTTCATGATATTAATATAGCCACTTATGTTCTTGTTGAGTTAATGGTTTATGATATATGTTTTTCTATTATTTTATTTTCAGCCTTGCTCATGTCTGGCAGATGACTGAACTGTGGGGGTTTGTGGGTTGCTGTGATACTGAAAGCTATGCCACCAATATTTTAGATACCAGCAGGGTCTCCAATTGTAGACAGGTTTCTGCTGA
This sequence comes from Pedetes capensis, assembly GCA_007922755.1. NCBI lineage: Eukaryota > Metazoa > Chordata > Mammalia > Rodentia > Pedetidae > Pedetes > Pedetes capensis. The sequence continues at coordinate 51,039 of VMDO01007901.1, forward strand.
ACTTTCAGACTAAGACTAGAGAGAAAGACCTGGCAGTTCACTCCTGAAACAATTAGCCATTGAAAACCCTATGAATAGCAGAAAAGCTCTGTCAAATGTAGTGCCAGAAAATGAGCCTGCCCTCTTTGGCTGGAGACATTCAGTGAACATTCAGTGAACATTCAACATTCAACATTCAATGAACAAATGGGGAAGAGTTGCCTCCTCAAAACAGAGTCAACCTTAATGATGTGAATGGAGAAAAGACCCTTGGATAGCCTTTTGCTGATGTAGCATAACTCAAAATGAGAAGGACCATTGTGGCTGCAAGGATGGGCACAAACATAAAAAGATCATGTGCATGGAATGGTGCTGGATAATGTTTTGTTCTGTTGTACATAGGGTCACTGTGAGTTGGACCCTATTTGATGCCATCCAACAACACTTTCAACATGCCTATATCATTAAATTTGAAATGAGTGTCTTGCTGGTGGTATACATTTATGTCATGTTTTTAAAACCACTCTACTGTACTCTGTCTTTTAAGCACATTTGAGCTCATCCTAAAGAGCATTGAAAATAGTAGATGATCAACAAATACATGTTGCATTAAATTGCATTCTTACTTGTGGTTTCTGTACACAGCTTTGCCGTGCTGTGTATGGTGCTTAAAAATCATGGACTGATTAATAATGTCTCAAACTGTTCTTTCATCTTCATAGTAAGGATTTCTTACCCTCTGCCAATTTCATTCTCTTTTCTATATCACATGCTTTATAGTGTTGTAAATTAATCACTTTTTATATACTCAGGGATATTAAGGAATATCTATCTATCTATCTATCTATATATAAAGTGAGGTCTTCAAAATCAGTAATTGTATTCTGCTCTTAATATTTCAAATATATAATCTTATCAAATGGAATAAAATTCTTTACTAATATATGTTTCTATATCCAATATTTTTAGTTTTGTTTTTATAATGACAGTGATATTTCTGCATAATGAGATTTGTAAAGCAATATAATGTAGCTGGTACAATATTTCCATTGTTAAGATTTCATAACCTAAGCTAGCCTCTTAGAAATGCATTTTGAGCCCAATAAGTTGAACATTAAATTTTTCACCATTGTATCCCTTTTTTGTTACCCACCCTTTATTAAATAGCTAAAAGTCTAATTCTATTCTTTCTACACTAACATTTAAATTGTATTAGAATAAAAGTGTTAGGCAGGTGTGGGGCTTCCCCTCCCCTCCGAGAGAACAACCCCATGCCCCTGCAGAGCCCTAGGCATGAACTGGGCTGGAGTCTCTGGTGCCTCCCAGAGTGTGGCACACCCTAAGGCCAGGTTTTACACTCCCAGAGGGTGGATATTGCATCCTGGTTACCATGGGGACCCGGATCCTCCTTCTCTTGGCTGCTAGTGCAGGACCTGTCACAAAATGGCTCCTCCATATAAGGTGTTGCCTTCGTCTGACCCCATCCCTCAGTCTTCAAAAAGCCCACCAAAACTTGACTTGAAATCTGCCCCGCCCAAAAACTTTTCTAGCCTACCAGAACCCTCCATGCACCTGCTTCCTACCTATCCTGATGTGACACATCAATTACCCCCTCTCCTTCCCACCTAGAGCCCATAAAAGCCCCCCCCATCCTTTGCTAGAGACAGACCCAGCAGCTTTTCCCAAAAAGGATCTGTGAATTTACAGGTTTTCATCTCCTTATCTAACAAATTTTTTTCTGTTTGTAAATCACAGCAAATTTTCCATTCCATACAGTCATCCAAAAATTCATTTTCAGTGCATTAGATATTTTCTGTTATTAAACCTCACAGGAGTTGTAACTTCACTGGAGATAAGCAATTTCATTTGGCTAAATAAATACTAACCTTTTGATTACTAGTAATCAGATTAGCCATGTTGCAGAGCAGTCATGACAAGTAAGACTTGTTTCCCTATAGCTCTCTGTTTCTCTGTCCATATTGATCTCTTTTGAAAGCTAACCACTTCAAATTTCTCCAGGATTTTTTTCCAAAATTTGTTTTCATGAATAATCTTAGACCAATATGAACAGTTCACATTTAGCATTTGATTTAGGAAATTTTATTTATAGATATTTATTTTAAAAATTATAACTATGAAAAGGTCGGGGATTTAGCTCAGTTGGTAGAGTGCTGCTTTGAAGTCTCTGAGGTCCCTAGTTCAATTCCCAGTACTGCAAAAATGGGAGAAGGGGCTGGAAATCCACTCCCGAGGCAATCCTGAAACAACCAGCCATTGAAAACTCTGTAAGGGTGGCTATGAGCCAGATACAACTTCAGGGCACCTAAGAACAATAGCAACAACCATGGAAAGGTTAATGAATTTTATACTGAATGCCCATATCCACTATCAGTTGGTAGAGCACTGTGCTGCAGTCTCTGAGGTCCCGAGTTTGATTCCCAGCACCACAAAAATGGGAGAAGGACCTGGCAATCCACTCCCAAGGCAATCCCAAAACAGTCAGCCATTGAAAACCCTACGAGGTTCACTATGAGTCGGATACCGACTCGATAGCACCTAACAACAACAACAACAATGATTATGTTTTCTTATTCTTATCTTCTTTTATTTACCTCTTAATCTCCAGAGAGATATAGAGTCAGACAAAATTAAGAAAATTGCCGAGATATTGGTGTTCAGAGTGCTCAAGATAGTCTGATAAACTTTACCAGTTTGCTGACAGTGGCAATTATTGTTTTTTCTCTATGCTTTTCAAATATGTAATTAAGAAACATCTTATATTTTGTTCCTGCATTGCCATTAAGAGAAAAAATAGGCTTCTTCATCCAAAATATGACTACCTTTTGTTTAAGAACTTATAGTTCAATACCTATATATCTATACCTAATCTCTATCTATCCATATATCATAGAGCTTGTTTATTAGTCAAAATTGAAGATCAACTACTCCAATTTATATGAGAAAATAGAAAACAAGAGACATGAGAAGTTCTCTTTATGTTATAGGAAGTTTTTTTTGGAGGGGCAGAAGATGAAAAAAAGATAAGATGCTAGGTGACAAGAATATTAAGAAGTTTCAAGAATTAGAGAGAAAAAACAATACTTCTGGTAATCCAACTGATTGTCATTTACCTTACGTCATTTGACATAAATTTAGAGGCATTAAACTTGGCTAGATAAAAGTTCTTAATTGTTCCCATTTATTTATTTATTCAGAGTCTATAAGCAAATAAGTAGGCTTTGGCATGCCTATAAAAGTATACATCTCAAGTAAATATGATTCCCATGTGGAAGAAAAGGTTTTTTAAAAATTTTAGCAAAATTATCATTCTGTCTTTCCAATCAACTTTGAGTTTCAGAGCAGTAAAAATTGTATTTGAATCAATATGTGATTTTTTTGTAGTACTGAAACTCATGACTCTCCACCTGTGCTTCTTGAGTCACTAAAACTACAGGTATGCACTGCAATATGTAGCTTCAATATGTCATTTAAACTAGTTCAGGTATTTTAATTGTACATTATTTAGTAATAACAGTTAATATGTTACATATTATAAAACCTTAGAAGTGATAAAATGAATAATATATGCTACTTAAAATATAATTGATAAAAAGTGAAATATAAAAATGGTATTTTATAATATTAAATAATATGAAATTATTTTAAAATACATATTTGTTTTATAAACTAGGAATAGATTGTAAAATTAAATTATTTTATACTTGAGAGAACTATTTCTCATCTAAATAAGAGAATAGGTTGAATTATGAGCTATGAGGAAGCACTATACCAGGAAATCCCATTTATCAGTTATATTCCAAAATATATATGTGAAAAAAACACTAATAGATTGGATACAAGTAAATGACAACACATATAAAATGCTATTAAAATGTTAGCAATAAAACAATTTAATCAATTTTTTCTTTCTTTCATTCTTTTATTTAAAACCTATGTGTATAAGAAGCTAATGCATACCACTAGTTTGCTTAGGAAATATTAATATACTATAAAATTGAAAACATTTATTTGGCAACCTATATGAAACCACCATTGAGGAAATAAGCATAAAAATGTAAGGATGTTAGAATGATAAAAGAGAAGAACAAATGTTAAGTGTTTTTATTGGAGAAAAAGCCAAAACACCAAATGGATTTATAATATTAAATAGGTAAATACCATTAAAATTTCACTTAAAAAATGATTTAGTATAAGTTGAGCATTAGGTATAAATATTTGTGTATACTCCTATCAAAAATTAAAATATATATGAGCAGGAAAAAATGAAGTGAATTGCTAGCTATTTTTAAGGTTGATTTTTTCTATTTTTATTACTTATTTGTTTACATATGCACATGTGTGTATATATGTATGTGTGTATTTAGAGTCTCACTATGTAGTCCAGGCTGACCTCAAACTTGTGATCCTCCCTACTCAGCCTCCACCATGCAGGGATTATAGGTATGCACCAGTAGGCCTGGCCTGATTTTTATGTTTAAAGATCACACTAAGAAACAATCATTGCTTTCATCAATACAGAAGAAAAGAAACTGCATAATCAACTATTTTAATATCTGTTGTATATCTTCCAGAAACTTAAATAAATATAAGTTTTAACCCATTAGTCTTTAAAAAGTGAGACAGTACTGGGCGAGGATGTATGGATATTTGTTCTTGTTCCACATCTAAGTGTCTACGCAGTCTTGCCCAAATCCCTTCCTCTCCATCAGTCTTATGATTCGTAAAAGCTGGGAAGAGTGATAAAATATGTATTGTCTCTTTGAAATTTTTCATTCCAGTATTCCCTGGTTTCATTTCTAACATTCTAGTAAAATTGCATTATATTGTTATGTGGCCATCAACTGAAAAGTATAGAATAAAAACAATTTTTTAGTAAATTTTTTTAGTAAAATTTAGTAAAATTTTACTAAATTTTACTAAAAAAAATTTAGTAAAAATTTAGTAAAAATTTACTAAATTTTACTAAAAAAATTTAGTAAAAATTTTTTAGTAAAACATTTTATTTTCTATTTCTTTGCTCTGAAGTAATTTTTGTCACTATGACAAAGTGCTTAAATTGAATTTAAAATGCTTTATAAAGTACAAAAGATGAGCCACATATATTTCTTCACGCCAGGGACTCAGTTTTTCTTATTGTTAGTCAAATTTTCTATGAAAAAAAATTATATTCCTTTGTTAAACAAGTAAACAAGCTAACTTATCCTTTACCCTAGAATTTAAATAATAGCAACAACACTGGAAAGCAAAATAGAAATATTTAGGAGCTAATCTTTAAACAAAAATAAGCTGAAATATATCATTTATAAAAATATATTCATGCCAGAACATGGTAATAAAACCAACACTAATATACTCTCAAAATATCTTCCCAATATGTCACCACATCTAAACACTAAAATTATTTCCACTTCTTTTTCCTGCACATGTACACATTGATCTTTAAAAGTCAATACTCAAGAGAAGCTATAAGAATTAAAATAAAACCTAGAGCTTTGGGGAAATGACATTCAGTTTTTAAGGTTTCAATTTTAAGTTAATCTCAGAAGAGAGAAAGAGCAGTTAATTTAAGAATATAGTAGTTTTTAAAATATTTTTCTTTAAATGAATTATAAAGAAGAAAAAGCATGCATAAATACATGATGTATGAGTGAATATTCAGTGAATAAAGCTGGAGTACTAGGGATTTAAGGAGCTATCTGGAGTTAAATGTCATTGAGAAGTATAGTACAGATTCAGGACTTGGGAAAAACTAAACACCAAGCTATGGATTTAAAAAGGATGCATGGGAATTGGAGAAATAGCAGAAGAAGTGGACTCAGAAAAATGAATTTAATACCCAGTTTATCCACTTACAAATCATGATCTCATGAAGGTATTTTTCTTTTTTCCCTTTTACTTTCTTCATCTTTCCAACTCCTGTAGCTTTCTCACATGTTTGATATGATGAAGTGGATTTGAAATATTTGCTGATAAAGATCAGTATTGTAGGAAGTCTCATGAATAACTTGCATTATGCAGATGACTCAACTTTCCTTGTTGAAACATTTAGTGATGAAGATCAAAGAACATGGCCTTTAATATGGGTTGCACTTCAACATCAAGAAAACAAAAAAGCTTATGACTGGGTCAGTAAACAACTTCATGATAAGAGGAGAAAAGACAAATGTTGTACAAGACTTTGCTTTACTTGGTTCTACAATCAACACCCACAGAAGCAGCTGTAGCAAAAGACCCCTTGAAAGTGTTGAAAAGTAAAGATGTCACATTGAAAAGGAAGGTGTACCTAACTCATGCCAAGGTATTTTCTATTGCATCCTATGCTTGTGAAAGCTGGACATTGAATAAAGGAGACAGGAGAAGAATTGATGCTTCTGAATCATGTTACTGGAGAAGAATATTGAATTTACCATGTACTGCCAAAAGAACCAACAGATCTGTTTTAGACATGCAACCAGAGCAGTCCTGGGAAACAAAGATGGCTGGATTGTGTCTTACATATTTTGGACATGTAGTCAGGAGGGACCAATCGCTTGAGAAGGATATCATGTTTGGGATCATGAGGAAAAAAAGGAAAACCCTCCATTAAATGGATTGATACAGTGTCTGCAACAACAGTCTTAAATAAAAATGATGGTGTGCCTGGCACAGAGTGGGGAGTGTTTCATTTTTTTTGTACATTATGAGTCATTATGAGTCATTATGGGTCATTATGAGTCAGACCTGACTTGACAGCACCTAACAACAACAAACACAGCAACAACAGCAACCTAATAGGGATGCATGCAGAAGTCCATAAGTTTTGTAGTTAGCATATTAGAGTGGAGCTCAAATCACAGATATGCAATGATTTATAAATGGCATAAAGGTACCTGCAGAATCTTGTTAAAGAATTTGAAATTTGGAAGACAAATAATAGAGTATGGTAATAAAATATCAAGTGAAATATTTTAGCCCTTATTTTTTGTTGATTGTTAGTTTTCTCTCCTATAAACTAAAATCCAATGTTACATCTTTGGATTTGTGATGAGTATTTATTTTTATGAGTAAGGAGGCTTAGAAAGATAACTTAGGGATTTATGAATACAGGTAAATAATAATTATCATTGAGCACTAAAATGAATTACAGTATTGATTTTAAGAAAATTACATATACCTAAATTTTAATAAGGTGCTAAGGTTTAGTTCAGTAGGTAGAGTTCTGGTTTGCATACTCTGAGGCCCTTGGTTCTATTCCAAGCACTGCAAAAATGGGAGAAGGACCCGGCAGCCCACTCTTGAAACAATCCCCAAACAATCACATATTGAAAACGCTGTGAATACCAGAGAAGCTCTGACATGACACCAAGCATGGCACAGTGTCAAGTATTTCATTCTGTTGTACATAGTGTTGCTATGAGTTGTACCTGACTCCATGGCACCTAACAACAACAACAACAATAATAACAATTTTAATAAAATAGATGTCATAAGTGATAAACAATTTGTGTGTAGGAATGTGTCATAGACTACTTTGAGAATCCACTAAAAATACCAATATCTTCATTGTTGTTAGGTGCAGTTGAGTCACTGTCCGACTCATAGCAACCCTACATATAACACTATTGTCGGTGCTTCTCTGATATTTGTAGGGTTTTCAGTGGCTGATTGTTTTTGGGGAGGATTGCAGGGTTCTTCTCCCAAACCTATATTTGGTGTTCCAAGGCATGTATCTAAATACTTGGTTATCCAAGTACTAACCAGGCCCAACCCTGCTTAGCTTCTGAGATCTGATGGGATTGGCTGCCACAGTGGCATGGCTACAGGGCACTATGTAATTATCATATAATTTTAGAGTGTTCACAAAGCTCATTTTATGGAAGGAGTTTAAAAAGGTTGTGGTTCAGAATCTCTGATGTATTTATTAGTGACTGCTGTATGTTATCATTAAACAAAACTAATCAATCTACTATTTTATTGCAACAGAAGTATAAATATTATTTACGTCAACACTTTTGAACTGAAGATATGTATCACGTATATTTTACTGCCAAAAATCATGTCTAATACCTTTATAAGGCTGTCATATTTTTTAGACTAACTGGATTAGAAAGAAACTTCAATAGTTTGGAGATTAAATGATTATAGAATAGAATAAGACAGAGAGCAAACCTTAGAATTTTAGAGCAATGGCATGGTTTATTGCAGCCTCAAATGAAAAATGAAGAGATGTGTGCGCCAATGAGTGAGAAAGTGAGCGAATGAATGAATGAAATGAAATACCTCTTCAGAACTCACCAAGGGAAAAAGCAATGTTAGTGAAGTGGTGAGGTGGTTTCTGACATTTTTTATGTCTAGGCAGCTTTAAGACCAGAGGCAAAACTAGTGATTTAAGATTAACCTATCTTTTAATTTCTGATATGAATTGAAAATGTCTATGTTTCTATCTTTTTTGCAGCTGATGATTTATTTCTTTAATAAAATATAACTTAACTAATGAGCCCCCACACTCTTATTTCACCTTCCCTCAGTGCTACCTTTTTAATCAGACTCAACCATTGAAGGATTTCAAGTTGGCCAGTCATAACGGGAAAAAGTCTCTCTCCTAAGAAACCGTGTCTGTAAAGTCTGGCTTTTGCCCAAGCCACAGGAACTTTAAACAGTCTGCTCCCTCAGCCATCACAGACAGGTTCAAGCATGGAGTGGGATGAAAGCTGCTACTAGGCTTTTAATCTTACAGGTTGCAGAAACCCTTGAAGTTTTATGTCTATTCTCTCAAGTATGGTTTATAAATGTATGACAGTGAAATAAAAATATTGTTAAATTTTATTTAACAGTAATTCAAGACAGGAAAATGAAAGGAAAGCTAGATAGATTATTCTGAGTATGAGTACTTATTAAGATTCAGATGATTATTCAGATCGATATTCATAATCCTGATTTTGTATTTAATCGACCTCTGTAATTTTTTTTAAACATAACCTTTATTTTTATTGTAACAGGATAAAATAGAAGAGACCAGCTGTGGACTCAGTGCCTAAGTGACTTGTGAAAACATCTTCGTGTCTCTGAACATGAGTATCTTCATTTACAGGATAACATTAATTGTTAGATCTGCCAATTAAATATATAAATGAAAATCTAAATATGTAAATTAAGTAACAGGAACAGGCAAAGATGTTCAATATTTTATTTTTATTAATATAAATAACACTACATCATTTCCATTGGATTTTTATACATATTGATAATTGGATATCTTGCCTTTTACAATGTTCAGCTGAATATGTAAAATGTAATTTATATTAGAAATTATATTTGACCAATAACTATGGAAAGTACTTAACATTTGTCACACCAATGACATTTTACCTCAAATATTAAACCTACTAACTACATCTAAAAATGTTCTGATTATTTCTAGGTTTAATGTTTATAGAGAACAAGTTATCAGTTGTTTAGGACTTGTATTTTAAAACAGAATAAGGATTTTACTATTTCTGGGAGATTAAAGCAAACCACAGGAAAAGGAAAGAAGTCACAATGTGAAATTTACAAGTGCGATTTATTGTGATAATGTATATAACCTTTTAAGGAAACTCTCATTACACAGTGTTTCCAAAGACTTTGCTGGGTATCATGGTGTGCACCTAAAATTCCAGTGACTCCAAGACTGAGGCAGGAGGATGGTGAGCTTGTGGTCAGAGGTAGTCTGCACAATTTAGTGAGATACGATCTCAAATTTAAAAGTAAGTAAAAATAAATAAAATAAAAAATAGGGGCTGTGGGGGGTGCTAAACAATGGTAGAGCACTTGCCTAGCGTGCATGAGGCCCTGAGTTCAACCTCCAACTACTGAAAAAAGAAAAAAATTTTCTTTACCAAGGTAGGATCATTTCATTGTTCTTGAAAGTATACTGTGTACTGCTTATCTTACTTTCCACTTAGCCCGTCCAATTATTGAGACAAAAAGAGAAATGAAAAGACCTGCAAATTTTACTGATGTCTACTATATTCTTTTGTTACTCATCTAATCCTGATTGATTGACTTATCAGGCTGTTTGAAGTACTCAGACCAGTTTTTAACAATTCTAAAAAAAATAAAAAAGAGCCATTCCTAGATCATTTTCAAATTAAAAATTAGGACATAGTTCATCCGTAACATTTAAACTTGAATACATGGAAGTGGTTCAAATACATAGCTGAAAAAAAAAATTGTCAGGAAGGAGTATATAAATATAGAAGGAGGTAAGATAGAATTTGGGAGAAGGACCTGGCAACCCACTCCCAAAAATCAATCCGTCATTGAAAACCCTATGAATAACAGAGAAGCATTGACAATAGTGTTTTGCCTGTTGTACATAGGTTGATATGAGTCAGATACCGACTTGAGGGCACTTAACAACAACAACAACAATAACATAGAATTTAGAAGGTAATTTGTAATTGTCTTCAGGCAATTAACAGACTTTAAAAATAATCAAAGCAGCTGGGCGTGGTGGCACATGCCTGTAATCCCAGAGGCTAGAGAGGCCATGCAGCAGGATTGCAAGCTCCAGATGAGAGGCAGTCTGCATAACATAGCTAGGCCCTGTCTCAAAAGTTAAAAAAAAAAAAATGGGCTGGGAGTGCAGCTCAGTGGTACAGCGCTTGCAAAGCATGCAAGCACGAGACCCTGGGTTCAATCCCCAGTACCAAAAAAAAAAGCAAAAAACAACAACAAAAAAAAACCCTTTATAATCTGTATTCATTCTTTCTTAATTCTTAATTTACATTCTCAGTTTTCACACTTTCCTATTACAGCTTGCCTTCAATTGCACTATCTTTAAATACTGAATTTTCATTTCTTTTGGGTGTTAAGTCTGAGTATATAGGTTATAAATAAAAATAACATGTTTCTTTAGGTTGTTCCAAACAGTGCTGGATATAGGAAAAAAGGTACTGAGATAGATAGTAAGTTTAAACAGAGCTTCTGTTTTATCTAGGTTCCCCCCCCCCCAGAGAGTTATATTGAACTCCTGCAATTGAATTACTTTAATTTTGTCTGGTAGTAGTTGAAAATGGGGCTGGGATTTAGCTCAGTTGGTAGAGCACTGCTCTTCAGTTTCTGAAGTCCCAAGTTTGATTTCCAGCACCACAAAAATGGGAGAAGGATGTGGCAATCTGTTCCGGAGGCAATCCTGAACAGCCATTGAAACCTTGTGAGGGTTGCTATTATTCGGACACTACTCAATGGCACCTATCAGCAATAGCAGTTGGAAAAGATTGTCTGGTTAAAACAATAATGAAACCAGTAGATATGTTCATTACCTTAATGGTAAAGAAATTTATCTTCTCTTTCAGTTAAAAATTTAATTCAGCTAGTCCATGGTATAGTTCACTAGATGTGGTGAGAGCTACCCATGGTCTACCCCAAAACAAGTCCAACTTTTCATCATTTTTTGATGTTTTGCCTCATTATTTTCCTGACATCTTGGTAATAGTAACAATAATAGAAGCTAGTTTGGAAAAATAACCTTGTCAATTTAGATGTACTCTTCCTCAGTCAATTGCTCATTTTCTTCCACTTAGGACACATATTTCCATGATTGCATTCTGGCCCTAGCCAGCTGCAACAGTTTGCAGCATGAGTGACTTACTGAAAACTTCAGAAGTGGAGTCGAAAAGTTGTGAACCACATTGTTTACTAAAAGAAAAAGAAAAGTTGGCCACTGTCCACACTTATTCAGTTGCTCTTATAATGTCTTTAGAAAGGGAAAATAGTGCTCTCAGCTACATTCCAGCATGTATGTGGTAGGTGGGAGAACTTGGGAGGGTGGCAGGGTATTCCAGTGACCCACATAAAGTTACTTGATTACAGAAATTCATTTTTCTTTACTATCAAGTGCAAAGAATAATCTAAAAGTACAATAATAGGATAAGGGGGTGGAAAAGCTTCATGGTTTGGGAGTCTGTGAGATAATATACAACCAACTTATAAAGAAAGTTATTTTAAGTTAAAAGGGATCATTGCCCTTATTATTTACTATTATTATTATTATATTTATAATTATTATTATTATTTTGTTTGTAAGATAAGGGAAAGCACTAAGGGAGATATTAAAAATATATTATTTGAACACTCTAACAATTCTTGCAGTATACACCCTATCGAACAGTATGAGTACAATTACTGTTCTGAAATTTAAGCTCTGGAGAAACATTTAGCACATGGATAATTCACTTTCTAGCCACAGGATAAAAACAGCATTAAGCAAAAAGGTAGTAAGTATCTCACAATAATCATCCCAGATTACCTGGAGAGGGGAAAAAATGCCCAAAAATATTTTTTTTTCCTTCTCAGAATCTCCCCTCTCATCATTGGACAAGAAGACAAACATTAGCATCTTCAGAGAATACCACAAGATTCATTAACAAATTTTGTAAAAGATTTGAGAAAACACTTGCAGGTTTTTATGAGGAAAATGGTATTTACTTGTCTACAGTTTTAATGGGGCTGGGATTTAGCTCAGTTGGTAGAGCGCTGCACTGCAGTCTCTGAGGTCCTCAGTTTGATTCCCAGCACCACAAAAATGGGAGAAGGACCTGTCAATCCACTCCCAAAGCAATCCTGAAACAGCCCTTGAAAACCGTATGAGGGTCGCTATGAGTCGGATACTGACTTGACAGCACCTAACAACAACAACAACAGTCTTAATGCCCAATAATCTGAAATGACTTCTTGGTTATGGTGATGTTGTTGTTGCTAGGTGCCATCAACTCACTGTCCGACTCATAGCAACCTTACGTACAACAGGTGAAACACTACCGTCAGTGCTTCTCTGTATTCATAGGGTTTTCAATGGCTGATTGTTTTTTGGGGGGAGTGGGTTGCTGGGTCCTTCTCCTAAGCCCACAGCACCTTGTGTTCCCAGGCAGTCTCCCATCCAAATACTAACCAGGCTCGACCCTGCTTAGCTTCCAAGATCTGACAGGATCGGATGCCACAGTGGTACTGCTGCAGGCTAGGTTATGATGATAAGGACCTGGAAAATCTAAAACTCTTCATTGAAAGGAAGATTTCTTTCTGAGGGAGAAGTTATCGTTGTTTTAAAATATACTCTTTTCAAACTGGTGGATAAGCTATTGCAATAATAATAAAGCAAGATGGTTAAAGAATTAGTAAGTTTGAATTCACAAAGTGTGACTCAGGCTTTATGTTATTCATTACTTTACAATACGCTTGACATCTTCTTATAGGAAGGAACAGCTCCACACACATTAAGGTTTGGATTTGGATATAAAAGTATTTAATTAGGTGAATGCAATAATAATAATTTGTAACACTTCGGGTTAATGTGAAATATTCCATATTTTAAAGACATCAGTAGTGATTTAAATAAATCACCTTAACTCCTTTTGTCTAAGATCTCAAAGTAGTTAGACACCAATTATCTCATGTACCATGAACGTTATTCCTTTACAGAAGGAGAGTACTTTTGATATTAGCCTCATTCTATACCTGAAGTATCAAAATATAATGCAAAAGTTGAAATGTGAAAGAAGCCAAATACAGTCTGATCTTCATTTGAAATTGAGGCCTGCAGAGAGAAGACTATTTTGTTCCCAAAATGATGTATTTTCAGACTTTTGCATTCCTTCTTAATTATTTGATTTATCTCTATGAGGTTAGAATTAAAAGAACAGTAATTAATTTGTTCCTTTCACTTACTTGTGTAATAACCTGAAATATTCTGTGTTCATATTGCTGTTTGGCTCAGTTAGAACAGACCAGCTCCTGGATATTTTTATAGCCAGTCCCTAAGAACTTCCAAACCAAGTGAATAAATCCTCAATAAATTGTCTGACATTTTCAAGTGCTAAAAGAGTTCAAATAGTTTCCTATATCCTGTGCCCCTCCTCATTTTATTTAAAACCTGTGTTTGCCACTAATTAATAACATTTCTTTTTTATTCTTCTTCTTTAAATATAAAAGCTTTAAAAATTATATCACACTAAGAAATACGTACTATAGAATAACATATTTTTAAATTACTGTGTAGATTAATTTGACCACCTGAGCTGCTTTTCTTTCTTTTTTCCTAGGATCTTTCTTCCAGAAACTAGTATGAAGTAAAGTTGGGTTTATATTTAGAACAAGGTAACAATAATTGTTCTTTTTTACTTTGGAATAAAAGTGATTTAAAAGCAAATTTCAATCATCATAACTTAATTTTGAATTTTGCATACATTGACTCAAATTTCCAAATTAAAGTTCAAGGAATAAAATTTAACTTAAAAATTGCTTCTTTTGTTTTTGAAATTTTTCTGAACTTTATAGTACCATCACCAAACTCCCATTCTTTTTTTTTTAGTTAAGTATTTCAGAAGATATTACAATGAAAATTATTCAAGTGACTAATGTATTTTTTCACTGTATGTACATATCCTTGTGTATGTTGGATTTCACATTTTTTTTCAGTCATGCTAGAAGAGAATTATCTTATGACTATGATGCATTTCTTCTTCTTTCTCTCTTTACTATTTTTCACATGCATCATAAAGTTTATTTACAACAGAAGCCTCAAGAAAGATCCCCTCATCACTCTTATGAAATATATTCCACATATAATATTTCACATACATACAATATCCACCTAAAAATTCACAACTTCTGTGGTAAATGTACAGCCAGTGAATATCTTACACAAGGATACCCACGGTAAAAATTGATTCCACACTAAAAGACTTAAGAGTGTGAATCAGACCTCCAGAAATGTAAAAGAAAACAAAACTGAAGGCAAAGAAGTCTAGTAAATTTGGATAGTTTGCTTTCACATTTACATAGTGTCTGTTTTTCAAATGTGTACAGGACAAAGTAGGCCACAAAAGGAACATCTCTTCCTTCTGTTTTCCTTCTATTCTCAAACATTTTGGATGTTCCAATGAGCCAACAATTGTACAAGAAAATCATGTAAGAATTGTAATAGTAATAGGAAAAAAGATTATATTTTTTTTTTGCAAAACATTGCTTTTCGTTCCAGCAGTAGAAATATGCATGGCTATTTATCTTGGTTTTGCTGCCCCTTTGCACTGTCCAACATGGGCTGGCTGGCTGGATGTCTTTCCACAGTGACTTACAAGAGCTTCACTATTTGTTAGGGCTAAATAAGGAGATGCTTTTGAGTGTGTTGAGTTAAAAGCTCCATTTAGTCTTTCACTCAGTCTGCTTATGTAACTTAAATATTTTTAGTGCCCTGGAGTTCAAAGTAGCTAATGTGTTGTGTTTCAAAATGACAAATAGAACACACTAAAAACAGCATTAGAATGTTTTTCTAAGCAAGTTTCAGGGAAATGTGTGGTGCTCTGAATGGAACTCCACATAGCATTTTAGCCATCTGAGCATTTCCTTCCTTGTGCTCAGGGCTGAATGAGTCATTGTGCCTGGCTCTCCCTGTTCCCCAATTGGTCTGTGCCTGACCATGAACCAGCAGTAAGCAGAGCTGGCTTCTTATGTGGCTCCCAAGTGACAGAAAGGAAATAATCCTTCTGGTAATTTATTGATGAGCTAAGTCCAGATGTAGGTGCCTGTTTCACTCAATAGGCGGTCTTCGCAGCCTGGCTCTAATCTTGAACAGTAGCCAAGAAATTCTTACCAGGAGTTAACCAAGAGAACAAACTTGTTCTTATTGAAGTACAAAATATTAATAAACTTGTAGAAGTAATCAGTATAAAGAACATATTAAAAGGTATTTCTACCACATACAGTTACTAGGAAACAATTTGTAATATTGTAACATCTCAATATTGGGCTGGGATTTAGCTCAGTGGGTAGAGCACTGCGCTGCAGTCTCTGAGGTCCCGAGTTCAATTCCCAGCACCGCAAAAATGGGAGAAGGGCCTGGCAATCCACTCCCAAGGCAATCCCGAAACAGTCTGCCATTGAAAACCCTATGAGGGTTGCTATGAGTTGGATACCGACTCCATGGCACCTAACAACAACATCTCAATAGCATTCTAGCCTTCTTTCATTACAGAGGCATTCAATTTACAAAAATCTCATTAGTGGAAAATATCACAGATTTTATTCACCTGCATACATGATCAGATATGACACAAGAAGTCTTCTCAGGGGAAAGAAAGTAATATTTATTAGTTCACTGTCTTCAGCAGATGCTACCTTAAAAATAAGGACTTCTTAAAAAAATACCGAGTCCTGTTCAAAATATTGAAATATCTTAATAAAAATGAAAGAATTCCCAAATAAAATTCTGAAAGCTGTCATTACCTCAAATGGAAGGAATGTCAGTGGTTCAGCTGATTATCACCTAAGTTCTAGACCAAATGGAAGGGCTGTTGAATAAGAAGAATGTCAGCAAGGAGGAGTACAGTGAAAGAGTTTCCTTGGTTGTTATGCTACATAATACTTCTTGTGCAACAACATGCTACAGTACAGATTTGTGTAAAGAAATTTATTTCCAATGCTTGAAGAAATATCCATATATTTTAATTCAAAAAGTGACAGGCTGTGAACCATGAGTTTTACTTTGATTTAGCCAAGTAGTTGATACATGCTGAGAAAAAATCTTACAGGAATATATTTGTCTATAAAATTTTATAAATGCTAACTAATTTTTCAGGGTTTATTTTGAAGCCATATTTTTTAAAGAAATAGATGATCTCCATGTTTTGATTATTTTATCTATTCAACTTCATTTTCTTTTCTTGCTTCATCTTCCTTCTGTCCCTAGGATTCCTTAGATCAGACCACTCCCCAGTTGAACCAATGGGTGGCTCATGCTTTTCATTCACTTTTCCCTTTCCATATTCTTTTAAGTTCCAACATACATATTAACATATGGGGGAGAGTTTCTTGTCATTGATTACAAAATGTGATTATTTAACATACTTATCTTTATCCTCTCTCTCCCTATGAATGCCTTATGAGGAGTCTTAATGTGTTCAACTCCAGTTAATTCTTTTAAATAAATATAAAATATATCATGGAGTATCTGTGGCTTAGTTTATTAACCATTTCTGTATTGATTTATTTCACTTTTCCCTAGTTTATTTTTTCTATTGATGTTTTATTTCTGGTGAATTTCTAAGAATGGAATTTTTGGGTTAAAGGCTCTATGTATATCTATTATTAAGAAATACTGCCAGACAACTTTCCAAAAGAAACTATAATACATTTCCACCACTAAAATGTGAAATTACCCTTTCCAACTTTGGGGGAGAGGTTACTGTTACTGTGTTACTTTTAGATTTGAACACTGATTAGCCCTTTGGACTATTTTTTTTCTTATTTTAATTTTTAAAATAATTTAACTACTTGGTACTTTCAAAATTTTCCTTCTATGATAACAAAGGCATTTAAAATTGTAATCTCTTTTTTTGACACAGCTTTGCTGTATAGCTCAGGATGGCCTTGAATTCACTATCTTCCTGTCTCTACTGCCTAAGTGCTAGGATTATAGCTGTGTGTCCACACTCAGTCCATACTAGTACATTTTCTTCCTCTGAATACTGAGTTGTCCACACTCACTAGATCTTAATATAAATTATTCTCATTTACATTATTTTTATGTTATGTATACTATTCCTCCTCAATTTCCTCTTTCAAGGGTTAAGTGGTACATTTCTTAACAGCTACATATATTTTAATTAGATCTACTTCACTTCTAATTGCTTTAAGTTATATGAGAACAAGTGATGTGCAAGACCTGCGTTATTTAGTATCTGTTAATATTTTCTTTGCTTGTTGAAAGTGAAGAGGATTTGAAACATTTACTGATAAAGGTCAAAGAACATAGCCTTCATGATGGATTGCACCATAACATCAAGAAAACAAAAATTCTCTTTTTATTGGAAATTTTTAATGTACACCTTAATGTGATTCATTCTGACATGCTTTTCTTTATGACATTTCCATATGTGCGTTTTGTTGAACATTATACAGATAAGTTACCCCTTATGCTCTTATGTGTTTCCTCCCCCAATCCTAACCCCCCACTAAAGACTTCCCTTCCATTTGCTTGTCTTTTTATGGTAATATTTTTCTATATATCCTTGGGTTCCAATTCTGTTTAAGATAGAAACTTTTTCTGTAGTGAACTTTCTTTTTACATTGTCAGTACTATTACATGAATTTTGTAGTCCATCTGTAATAATACCATTCGTAGCTTTTTTTTTATTATATTCCAACCTCTGCATAGGAGTTTTTCCTTCTTATAATTTTGATTCAGCTCCCACATATGAGTGAGAACATGTGGTATTTCTCTTTCTGAGCATGTGTTCATTCACTTAAAATAGTTTTCTCCAATTCCACCCATTTTGCTGCAAATGGCATTGTCTCATTTTTTTGATTGCTTAGTATTCCATTGTGTATATGTTCCATAGTTTTTATCCATTCTTCTGTTGGTGGGCACTTTGGTTGATTCCATATCCTTGCTATTGTGAAAAGTGCTGCATTGAACATGGAGATGCAGGTGTCTCTGTGGTATGATGACATATCTCCCTTTGGGTAAATTCCAAATAGTGTTATAGTTGGTTCATATGGTAAACCAATTTTTAGTTTTTTAAGATACCTCCATATTGATTTCAACAGTGGTTGGAAATTCTTACCACTGGGTCAGCATGCAACTTCGTTATAGACGGAGAAAAGATTGAGGATGTCCAAGATTTTGCTTTACTTATTTATGTAATCAATACCCACTGAAGCAGCAGTCAAGAAATCAAAAGATATTCCTTTGGGAAAAGTTTTAGCAAAGGACCTCTTTGAAGTGTTGAAATGTACAGGTGTCACATTGAAGACAAAGGTGCACCTGATTTGTGCCATGGTATTTTCAGTTGCATCATATGCTTGTGAAAACCGGATGTTGAATAAGTGGGACAGGAGAAGAAATGATGTTTCTGAATTATGGTGATAGAGATGAATATTGGATATACCATGGACTGCAAAAAGAACCAACAGATCTGTCCTAGAAGAAGTGTAACCAGAGTACTCCTTGAAAGCAAGGATGGCTAGACTGTGTCTTACATGATTTGGACATGTTGTCAGGAGGGACCAATCCCTGGAGAAGGACATCATGTTTGAGAGAGTGGCAGGTCAATAAAAAAAGGAAAACTCTCCACTAGATGGATTGACACAGTGGCTACAATAATGGTCTCAAACATCATGTGTCTGGGAGTCTAGAACTGGGGAGTATATCTTTCAGTTTTACATAGAGTATAAGTCAGACCTGACATGATGGCACCTAACAAAACAACAGCAATATTTTCTCTGTGTTCAAGTAGCTACTTAAATTTGTATAAATGTTCAGTGATCCAAAGAAAATAAATTTGTTTTTATCTGAAAGGCAATGTTTTAAATACATACTAATTTGTTGATTCTTTACTTCCTTATGTCCTCCCTTATATTTTGTTTCTAGATATGTCAAGTTAAAAATATTAAAGTCTTCATATATAATTGTGTATTTTTCATATTCTCTGTGCATTTCCAGCAGTTTGTATTTATGTTATATGATATATTTATCTTTAGTTGTGATTTTTATGTGACAATTTTTATTGTGATATCTTTCCCATGGAGTCATATTATTACATAATATATAATAATGTTCTGTTTAAATCTTACCTTATTGGGTATTGATATGACCATTGCTGCATGATTTTACATACATTTCTTGATTTCTCTTTTGCTGACCAATTTTGTCTTTATTTCTTAATTACATTATTTGTACAGTTTTATTAAATGTTACAAATAATTGATTTTTCAATATAATTTTGCATTTTATATCATTTAATGACACTATACTTAGTGCAGAGAATATTTATAAACTTTAGGGCATTTGCCTTTATCATGTTTATGTACTTCAACATCATTTACTACATTTTCCAACTTTTTCCATTGTTGATTTTGGAGTTCGTTTACTTTCTATTCTTTGGAAGTCATAATAAAATATCTTACTCATTTTTATATTGAAACAAGTATTTACCTTTGGCAAATACTCAGGTCCCTTACTACTTTCCTGTGCATCTAAATAAGATGAAACATTTAGAATTATCTCCCTTTCACAACTTCCTCTTCTCCTGTCACCCATTAGCTAAATATAGGAATACATTTACTAATATCACTGTACTTGACTCTAAGTGGTAAAGTTTTCTCATTTTTGTCTTTTATATAACTGCATTCTTCATATTACACATGTTAGAAAATAATTTAGCATAAGCATTTACATTTAATTGTACATTATATAGACTGAATGGACATATATGTAACTAATCATCTATTAATTTATTAAATAATTATGGAATTCCCATTGTAGATGACTGTTATAGACACAAAAATCCAGCTATGAATAAAAAAAAATTTCTTTTACCTTCATGGAGTCTGCCTTTTCCTCAACCCATTGCCTTTCTCTACCTGAAATCCTCTCTTTTGGCTGGCTAATATTATATTAGGGTAGTGCCTCAAGTATTTTCCTTTGATAGGATAAGTGGACAATAATTCTCTTGAATTCAGTTAATGAGTTTGGTTAATATTATCAGGGACATAACTTGTTGTTAGAAATCTGTTGGTTATTTTCCTATATTCTAGCTTTCAATGGCATGGATAAATCATATGCCAATATTACACTTATCACTTGTAGATGACTTTAAAAGTATGCATCTGTATATATACATATGTATTCATATTTATACACAAATGAAAGGAATTGGCCATCAATTGGGTAAGAATAGGGAAGTCATGAATTATAAATGACACACATACATTATTTTGACTTAGGCAAATTCTGGATTCCTGGTATTATTTAATGGGTGGGAACTGCATATGGGGGAGCAAGGTTGAAAAGAGATGATAAATTCTAATCAAAATGCAAGGTTAAAATTATGAGAGGACTGAAGTTACAAAAAGGGTAATTTATCCTCCATCAGTGGTAATTGTTGTACATACTGTGAGGAGAGAGAAAACACCATGATGTTGCTGTACCTTTCCAAGAGCAGACTGAAATGTCTTAGAACTATTGTGCCAAGAGAAAGATAGATATTGTTTCAATATGTAGTGTTGGAACTAAAAATGCTACACATATCTATGAATCTCCATTTCCACATGACAAATGATTATAATAACAGCTCTTAATATGGTATCACAAAGGAAAATGCAAACTTATTTCAAATGACTTCAACTTTTTCTTCATCAAGTATTTTGTTTCAGAAAACACTACTTTATGGTACTGGTAAAATGTGTGCCATGAAGATATATATTAAGTGGTAATGAATATTATCTATTTGTGTTAACATTGGTAGTATCATATCAAATCCAGAAAGTCCTAGATTTAGCATACAAGTAGTCTTAAACTGTTCATCACTACTGTATGTATGCATACTGTTATTGTTGTTGTTAGGTGTATTGAGTTGGTATCTGATTCATAGCGACCCTATGTACAACAGGCGAAACACTATTGTCAGTGCTTCTCTGCTATTCATAGGGTTTTCAATGGCAGATTGACTTTTTGGGAGTGGGTTGCCAGGTCCTTTTCCCATATGCATACTAGCAAGTAGTTAATCAATGTGGAAAACTGAAAATCATACATAATCTACCTGTTAGATCAAAGCCAAAACAATGCAACCAGGCCAAAGAGTAGAAGTGAATACATTTAATGTGGAAACACTTTCTATGGTAGTTACTGTGCAAATCCAAGGAAAAATTCCAAACTTATTTTCTTTTAAAATCCCTGAAATGATACTTACTTTTCTAATCCTGATAGGAGGTCTGTTTTAGGCCTAGGAATAACAATAGAAAACACTTATATACAACTTTATATATATAAGAACTATCAGGTCATTAATGCATTTAGTTCATACACAAATCCTGTGCGGTAGCTTTTAACATTGTTTTTTAAATGAGAAAATTTAAGTAGAGGGAAGTAACTCAGCCAAAACCACAGCACTATTATAGAGCGTAATATTCATTTGAACCTAGGTGTCGTGGCCCCAGAGCCATTTGCTTAACTACCATACATACTAATTTCACAGGAATCCTCTGACTTTTGGCCAACAGTCTGAATATGGGTGCCTTCTAACTTACAGAAATATTTCAGAGGGGAAGCCTAGTCATTTTATTCAATAGCATGAGAGGCTTACCTTTAATATATGCTTGATGAATTCATGAGTAACCCTAACAAGGACCAAGTTAATCAATTGTCTCTTCATGATGGAAATCCATATAAATACTAGAAAAGACATAATAATAATCCCCCTTCTTCAGCTAGAAGGAGCTGTTTTAGCAACCAGAATATAAAAGGGGCAATAGTGAGAAATCATAGTCATTGTGAGAAATACTCTTTTTTGTGACTTCGTGCTCTCATAATTTTAACCTACAATCCTATGATATCATAGGGTCATTCCGCCAGGAAAAATAAAAATAAATTATTTAAGATACTTCTCTAAGAAAGATATAGCAAATAGGAAAACTTATATTCAGAACACATAGATACTTGAGCAACATTGACATGAATTTAAATAATTATGATTATTTGTAGAGAGATAAGGAAGAATAATGTCAATGGATTAAGAACATTTGGTTATAAAAACAGCACTATTAAAAATAAAATATCATTGAAATAAAATAAATATTAAAATTAAAAAATGATGCATATTATCATTACAAAATTGTACAGTACTGATTAACATGTTAGTGAGCTAGTCATTGACCCCAAGTGTATTAATTCCTAGTGATTGCTGCCTAAAAAGACAAAGAACAGTCAGAGAGATCAGAGCCCTTATAATACAATCACTCCTCCAAAACTTTACCTCTGAACATTGCTATATTGAGGATCAAGCCTTCAATTCATAAACCTTTGGGGGATATTTCAGATCCAAACCATAATTAGCAAGATACTAAATATTTTAGCCTTCAGAAGTACTCAACTCCATCCTTGTAGTTGAAAGCAGCCATAGACACTAATTAGGAATGGGTGTGACTGTATCCAATAAACATTTATTTACAAAAACAAGGAGTAATGGGCTACAAGTTGCCTCTGCTCTAGAGCTCTGATTATTTTCCATAAATCTATGAAGGATATTATCTTTCTCACTTAGAAGTTGACATCATCATTTCAAAAGCCATGGAAGTTTTTTTTTTTTTTTTTTTTTTTTTCCTGCATGAAGAAATTCAGATAATTTCAAAATCTCTTTGTAAATGGAATCATTCATCCCAGGACTCTACTGGTTTTCCTGTGGAAAAGTTTAGCTTATTGGTAAACAATATCAAAGCTTTGGAATAATAGTAACCCCTCTTGTTGGGTACCACTGAGTCAGAATCAACTCAGAGTGACCCTATGTACAACAGATTGAAACACTAACAACATTGTGCCATGCACATGATCTTTTTATGTTTGAGCTCAATACTGCAGTCCCTATATTTTTTCTCATTTTGAGTTATGCCATATTAGCAAAAGGAGGTCTCAGGGGCTTTCCACCATTCTCATCATTAAGATAAACTCTATTTTGAGCAGGCAACACTTCCCCATTTGTTCCTTGAATGTATTCCTGCCTGGGGGGCTCATTTTCTACCACGATTTCTCTACTATTCACAGGATTTTCAGTGCCTAATAGTTTCAGGATGGGAATGCTATGTCCTTCTCCCTAATCTGTCTTTGTCTGGAAGCTCAGCTGAAACCTGTCCACAATGGCTGACCCTGCCAGTATCTGAAATACTGGTGGCATAGCTTTCAGTATCACATCACCACACAAGCCTTCATAGCATGACAAGCTGACAGACACATAGAAACCACATATCAGGAGGGAAAAATGTTGAACTAAGGTTGAGCAACTTAAAACATATAAGAAAATCTTAAAAGAAAATGTAAAGAAAGTGAAATACAGAACTACATGTGAAATTTTCGATCTGTCTTATACTACTTTTTCCAGGATGAATATTAAACAATTTACCACATATTATTAAATATATAACAGAAAAATCATGATGCCTGGGAAGAGGCACAAATCTGTCATTCACTATGACATCTCCATGTATACATAGCTCGGCTGTCTCCTTTCCTAGATGGATAAATGAGATTTCCAGGATGCTTCCTTTGTAGCATTTCTACTAGTCACTGTCCCATGATGTTACCAAGGTTTTCCAAGTATAGGCTTCTCATTAACCCATTCATGACTCTTGCTAAGGACTCAGAATTTATTTCTCACTTAAGTGACTTCCTTTCACTCTGAAAACACTGTTGCTTGATTTTATTTCATGAATCACATTCCTGCTCAGGTCATACAAAAACTCATAGCAGCCATTTGTTCTTAACTTTAGGTCTAAATTCTTAAATGAAAATGTTAATGCTTAAAAAACTTTGTTTCTTAATTACTTTCTTTACTACTATCAATGCATACTCTTAAAAGCTAAAATACAATGCACTCCTTGCATATATTTTACTTCCAACATTTTAAATAAGTTCTTTTTCTCAAGCTATTCCCTCCCCTAGAAATTTCTTTTCCTACATCTTCACAAGTCCAACTTTCCAACTTGTACTTCCATTCCAAGCTTCAGTGTATGTGTCATCTTCTCCATGAACCATGCTTTGGTCCCTTAGTTGGAAGTTCTTTCTCAATAAGAAGTGAGAATGGAAGAGAGAGGCACAGGGAAGGACCAAAGACATCTATCCTGCAACTTCTCTGTTTACTTCTCTCTTTAGAAGAGTTCATTGTCCCTCAAATAGAAGATTTAAAGTTAGCTGATTCACACTCCTTTGAAGCCATGAATCTGGAATTAAAGTCAAGGTCGGTAAGCCTCTAAAGCCTGAATGTTTTTCATAATATCACTTTTCATTCTCTCCTTTTAAAGAGGTTAAGCTATTAATCATAAGAGACCTTGAAAACACACAGTGTGTTCTTCTCTTTTGGTTTTCTGTATCCAGATCTTTGTACCTGTCATTATAATATTTGACTTTGTTATGCAGATGACACAACTCTGCTTGTTGAAAGTGAAGAGGATTTGAAACATTTGCTGATGAAGATCAAAGAGCATAGCCTTTGGTATGGATTGTGAGTGAACATCAACAAAACAAAACTCCTTACAACTGAGTCAGTATGAAACTTCACAATAAATAGAGAAAAGATTGAGGTTGTCCATGTTTTTGCTTTACTTGTTTCAAGAACGAACACCCATGGAAACAACAGTCAAGAAATCAAAAGACACATTGCTTTGGGAAAAGCTGTGGCAAAAGATCTCTTTAAAGTATTGAAAAGTAAAGATGTCACATTGAAGATGAATGTGTGCCTGACTCATGCTATGGTATGTTCAATTGTATCATATGGTTGTGAAACCTGGACATTGAACAAAGGAGACAGGAGGATTGATGCTTTTGAATTATGGTGCTGGAGATGATTACTGAATATACCATGGATTGCAAAAAGAGCCAACATATCTGTCCTAGAAGAAGTGTAGCCAGAGTGCTCCTTGGAAGCAAGGATGACTAGACTGCATCTTATGTATTTTGGACATGTAGTCAGGAGGGACCAGGAAAGACATCATGTTTGGGAGAGTGGCAAGTCAATGAATAAAAGGAAAACCCTCTACTAGATGGATTGACAAAGTGTCTGCAACAATGGGCTTGAGTACAGATAAGATTGTGTGCCTGGCACAGAATCAGGGAGTGTTTCGTTTTGCTGTCCATGGGATCACTGTGAGTCAGATCCAACTTGACTGCACCTAAAAACAACAACAAACCTTGAAAACAGTATTCTTTTTTGATGTTGATCCTTTATCTCATAGTAGGAACTTGGAAAATATTTGTGCTACTCTGGTGTTATCAAGAATCATTACCCAGGATTGGAAAAGGTGCTATTAAACTTCAAGTGATTGTGACCTACGCATTATAATAACATAATGTCCAATACAGCAAGCAGGTGCTATTTCATTATTCTGTCAATGTTATTCAAAAAGAGAGACTGATAACTTATCTTTCATCTGTGCTCACAATAAAACCTGGTTTAGAAATCTCTTAGAAGCATTCATTCCAGTTGTATATTATTAAAGCAATTTTGAATGAATTTCAGAGAAAAGCTTTAGAGGCTATATTATCAAGTAAGATGTATGTCTTCCTGATCACAAAACTAAAAATATATTCTTTTATGTTACATATCTATATATCTTATAATCTTTATATTTATTTATATGTTAAAATATTGACATATAAATAATTCATTATCAATAGATAAAATATATCATCAGATCTTCCTATTAAAATATAAGCAATATCTATGGTTATTTTGGGACACTCTATATTTTCTAAGTCACTCTGTGAAATTAAAAACACGAACCAAAACTGGATTCTGCGTTTGGTTCATTGTCCTAAGCTGAGCAGGAATAGCAGGGCATAGAAGTGGAACTATGAATGCCTCACTTTAAGATCCAGGGAAGTAAATACCACATTGGAAATGGAGGACATCATGTAAGATTTGAAGAGAAAATCTTAGCCTATAAATGAGGCTTGGAGAAAATGAGAAGAAAATTGAAGGTTAGGAGAATATTTGGGAGATGGTTGGTGGGTATTTTGGATCCATGACCCATCCTCATTACTCTAAGGGTTAATGTTAAGAATCCTGCTTCCCACATAAGCCTAGGAAATATTCAGTAAGACTTGGTGTAACAAAAGGAGAGGTATTATCTGGCTCACCATTTTGTAGACACAGTAAACACAGTGACTGACCTGACATGTTGAAAGGACCTTAGACCAACTGATTGTATTCTCTGATTGTAAATGCAGCTACAGGCTGCACTGAGAGGCTTCTAGAATTTGTTGGAACAAGGATAAATATTTCCCAGAGGCTATATATGATGCACAGGCAGCAGCTTGCCAGCATAAGTTACTCTCAGATGCTATCCATAGGACACATATAAGAAAACACTGACACTAAGGTATGGGAAGAACCCTAAATTTCTGGAGGCTGAGAATAAAACTCTAAATTTCCAGCTAAAGGAAGGACTACATGGCGGAAATCCTCAGAGGAGAGAATCTTTTCAAGAGCCTCCAGAAACACCCATGAACAACAGAAACAATTTTAAACAGTAGCCAAGAACTAGGTAAGTGAGTCTCAGATAAGGCCTTTTTGCCATTGTCCTTCCTCCTTGCCATGAGAATATCTGAAATGAAGGGAAATATTAAAAAAATAAGCAAGAAGATGCCCAATATGCCTCTTTCCCATTAAGATATTTACAAAATGAAGAGAAAGAAAATACATTCAAGTGGAGTTTTAAATTTTTGTTAGTAACGAACTTGAGCATGTTATTTTTTTTAAACAAATACTGTGTTGGACTTACAGATATTTTATGGCCCAAGAAGGAGCAACGAATTCATAGAATTGGCTCACATTTTTATTCCACTCTTGTTGTTGTTAGGTGCCATCAAGTCCTATTTGACTCATAGTGACCCTTACAGGGTTTTTAATGGCTGTTTTGGCATTGCCTGAGGAGTGGATTGCAATGTCCTTCTCCCAGTTATTCCACTCTAGGATAATGTTAATGTTTCAAAAGGAACATTAGAAGAGAATATTTTAAGTGCTTTCCATAAACATCTTGTCCATATTAGCAATGGATTATTCACTAATATATGAATATTCTTTTTATAATAGTAATGCCTCTCTTCCATTGTAATATTTCGGACACTCACCATTGCATTTATTTTAGAATCTTTTCAGAAAGATAATAAAATGTTTTGTGAAGTCTATGATTATTTTTAGGTGATATTAGCTTTCCTTTAATAAGCACTGAGAAGATAACCCTAATGTTCAAGGAACAATAGACCATATCTTCATATTTCAAGCTCATTTGAAATTCACTTTGTTCCAGATTAATATTAAATGTCATTTTGATAATACCAAGGTTGTGCTTTCTAACAAATACAATGTTTTTATTATTTGTAGAGTAGTCATTATCATAGGTTAGGGTTTACCTCAGTTGGTAGAGTGCTGCTCTGCAGTCTCTGAGGTCCTGGGCTTGATGCCCAGCACTGAAAAAATGGGAGAAGGATGTGGCAATACACTCCCAAAGCAATCCCCAAACAATCAACCATTGAAAACCCTCTGAGGGTCACTATGAGTTAGAGACGACTTAACTGCACCTAACAACAGCAACAACATTATGGTCACAATATAAGTAAACTTGAAAAGAAAGAGCTTGGTTCCCCATTGTTACTTCCTTTTGTCAAGGAAACCCAGCTACTACTTTTCCAGATGTTTTCTATGATTTTTTGGAGTTTAGTAAAGAAGAATATAGAATTAAATGACATTGAAGTACCAAACAATGCATTATACATTCTTTTAAATATACTTTGACAATACTCTGGAAATTTTTCATGGAAATGTGCCGTGTGGATCAGGATTTGACATAAGAAGCCTATGTCTTTTATATGGTAAAGAAATTTAGTTACTAGAAGAAGAAAAACCTGTTAATAAGGCCTATATGTTAGATCCACAACCTAGACTCAAGAGGTGGAGAACTGTAGGTTTTTTCTGTGTGTGTATAATGGTTTCTTCTTTCTTGCCTGTGAGTCATAGGCCTTCTGGGACATAGCTTAAGGTTAGTAACTGATTCCTTTACTCAGTTTACCTTTTCCAAAAATACTCATGTTTAATTTTTTCTATAACTCTTGGAAAATTCTATTGAGGACAGTAATATTCTGTATTGTTTTTCAATTGAAAGTAATTACACAGGCAGATGAACATAAAAATAGCAACAATAGACCAGAAAAGAGAGCCAACTTTTCTATAATATCCATTCACCTTTGGTTTATGGGATGTGAGTATCCCACTTCCATTACACTGAATCAATAATGTAATTAAATAGATTCATCACTAAGCCTCATTAAGAGGTTACAATGGCTATGAGGTTTTTTCTTTTTTTTTTTTAAGGCATGGCCTTGGAAGAGTAGAAAAAAAAGAATTATGACAACAAGATTATGTTGTTGGATGATAAAGAGTATTTGAGATAGAATGTAGTGAGGGAAAGTGGACAGTGACAGAAAAGAAAAAAAAACTGTTTACTTGCTTTATATCTCTAGGAAACAAAAAATAGCAATTTTGATGAGTTAAGAATTTTGAAGGTGAGAAGTAAAAGGAGAAAAATAATTGTTTACATTGTTAAGAATGACAAATCATACTGAGAATGCTTGTATAGATGCAAGATATTGAAACATATGCACCACAGAAGTGACATTGTTCCAAAGAAAAGAGTATAATAGTCTGAAGAAAAATGCTGAGGTCATCTTTACGCAGATGGTCACTAAAACTGCGAGTTACAATCATACCCTATGGAAAATGACACATGATCACACTCCTTAGAGAAGAATTACCTTCTTTGTAGTCATTTAGTTCTCACTGGAAATGGAGGCATGGACATTTCACCCTTCCATCACAGTCCATGCACTGGGAACTAATGAAATAATCTGTTTCCTCATAACTACTTTCCATCCCTCCACCTTCCTTTCAGTAGTCCTGACATTTAGCTCGGTTGGTAGAGTGCTTACTCTGTGTTCTCTGAGGCACGGGGTTCAATCCCCAGTACCACAAAAACAGAAGGACCCAGCAACCGAATCTTGAAAAAATCAGCCATGGAAAACCTTGTTGTTGTTGTTAGGTGTCATCAAGTCGGTATCCGACTCTTAGTGACCCTCATAGGGTTTTCAATGGCTGACTGTTTTTTTGGGATTGCCTTGGAAGTGGATTGCCAGGTCCTTCTCCCATTTTTGCAGTGCTGAGAATTGAACTTGGGACCTCAGAGACTGCAGTGCAGCACTCTACCAACTGAGCTAAACCCCAGCCCATGGAAAACCCTATGAATAGCAAATAAGCGCTGGTATCCTGTTGGGCATGGCACAGATTAAGGAAGTGTTACATTCTGTTATACATAGCGTCACTATGAATAGGAACTGACTCCATGAGATCTAACAACAAAAACATCTGAACTACTCTAATGAGATTGTTTACATCTTATATCACTCATTCTTATGTCTTTACTGTGGCAAATTACTTTCTGATTTTTTAATATCTCTTTGCCAAAATTTGTTACAATACAATAATTTTAATACATTTTAAATTTTTAGTTATCTAACTTTTAATTTGGGAGAAGGACCTGGCAGCCCATTTCCCCCCAAAATCAGTGATTAAAAACCCTATGAATAGTAGAAAAGCACTGACAATAGGGATGGGCATGGCACACTGTCGAGTAATCTTTTGTTTTGTTGTACATAGTGTTGCTATGACTTGGACTTGACTCAATGGCACCTAACAACAACAACTTTAGGCAAGATAAGATAACAATTTAATAATCTAAGAATTGTTGTTGTTGTTAGGTGTCATTGAGTCACATCCAACTTGTAGCGACCCTCCTAAGGTTTTCAATGGCTAATTGTTTCGGGATGGTTTGGGTGTTGAGAGTGGACTGCCACATCCTTCACCAATTTTTGCAGTGCTAAGGATTGAACCGAGATTCTCAGAGAGTGCAGAGCAGACACTCTACCAACTGAGCTAAAACTCAGCCCAATCCAAGAACATAAAATGAAAATCTCCCACCCATTCCATTGAGCTATCTTGTTTTTTAAAAAAATTGCCTAACATAAGCCATGATCCCTCTCATCTTTTACTTCTTTTAATTTCTATGATGTCTTCATTCATGTACATGGAAGTATAAATGTAAATTATTTCTCATCACTACAAAAGGCAGCCTATTATGTATAGTTTTGTACCTTGATTTTCACCAAACACAATAGAAATATTAATATATTGCTACATGGATAATATACCAATTCTTTAGCTGTCTTTTTGTGTGAGCATACTATAATTTGTTTACCTAATCTCCAAATGCTGGCTATGTGGGTTATTTCCAAATGTTAAAATTGAAACAATGCTGTAATAAATAAACTTGGATAGGATAATTTCATATTTCTAAAAACAAATCTCCATATTAAATTCTAAGATTACAGTAGACTCATTTTTATGTCTATAAACGATAAGGACAGAGTGCATTTGTGTGCCTTGGATTTATATAATGCTTTTTTATATGAATTATATTAATGGTTCTAACTCTAATAGTATATTTTTAAAAATCCTACACATGACTTCCAACAAAGAATAGCTGTGTAACTGTGACAAAGTCATTTAAAATCATTATGAATCAGTTTTATTTCTGTCTGTTTTGGTTGGTTTTGGTCTTGCAAAATGAATACAGAGACTCAAGCTAAGTATGCTCTCTACATTGAGTACATTTCTAAACCCATGAGCCAATTTATCAAACATAGGAAAATGGTCATATCTACCCCATTGTTATTCTTAGGTGCCATTGAGTCGAGTCTGACTCATAGTGACTGTATGTACAGCAGATCAAAATACTTCGTTATTCTGTGCCAGGCACACAATCTTATTTATATTTAAGCCCATTGTTGCAGACACTGTGTCAGTCCATACGGTGGAAGGTTTTCCTTTTTTGTGTTGACCTGCCACTGTCCCAAACATGATGTATTTCTCCAGGAATTGATCACTCCTGACTACAAGTCCAAAATATGTAAGATGCCATATAGCCATTTTTGCTTTCAAGGAGCACTCTTGTTGCACTTCTTCTAGGACAGATCTGTTGGTTCTTTTGGCAGTCCAAGGTGTATGCAATAGACAGCTCCAGCACCATAATTCAAAAGCATGAATTCTTCTTCTATCTTTGTTGTTCAATGTCCAGCTTTCACAACTATATGATGCGACTGAAAGTACCATGGAATGAGTCAGGTGCATCTTCATTCTCAATGTAACATCTTTGCTTTTCAATACTCTAAAGAGATCTTTTGCCACAGCTTTTCCTAGAGCAATATGTCTTTTGATTTATTGACTTTTGCTTCCACTGGTGTTGATTATAAAGCCAAGCAAAGCAAAATCTTGGACAACTTCAAACTTCTCTCCATTTATTGTGAAGTAGCATACTGGCCCAGTTCTAAGGATTTTTGTTTTGTTGATGTTTAGTTGCAACCCATACTGAAGGTTGTGATCTTTGATCTTCATCAGTAAATGCTTTAAATCTTCTTCACATTCAGCAAGCAGGGTTGTCATCTGCATAACACAGGTTATTAATGAGTCTTCCTCCTATCCTGATACCACATTCTTCCTCATAAAGTCTAGGTTCTCAGATTATTTGCTCAGCATATAAATTGAAGACATATGGTGAAAGTATACATCCCTGACACACACCTTTCTCAACTTTAAACCAGGCTTTGTTTCCTTGTTCTATTCAAACAACTGCCTCCTGGTTCACTTACAGATTCCTCATGAGTACAATTAGGTGCTCTGGTATTCCCATTTTTCAAAGTGTTATCCATAATTTATAATGATCCACACAGTCAAATGCCTTTGCATAGTCAATAAAATATAGATAGACACCTTTTTGATATTCTCTGCTTTTGCCTAATATCCACCTGATATCAGCAATGATGTCCCTGGTCCCCTGCCCTTTTCTGAATCCCACTTGATTTTCTGGAAATTCCCTGTCTGTGTACTGCTGCAGTCACTTTTGAATGATTTTTCATAAAACTTTGCTTGTGTGTGATATTAATGATAATGTCCGATAGTTTCCACATTCAGTTGGCTCTCTCTTTTTGGGAATAGGCACAAATATGGATCACTTCCAGTCAGTTGGCCAAGTAGCTGTTTTCCACATCTGTTGACATAAACATGTTAACACTTCCAGTGCTGCATCTGTTTGTTGAAACAACTCTGTTGGTATCCCAGCAATTCCTGGAGCTTTGTGTTTTGCCCGTTCTTTCAAGGTGGGTTCCATTCATCCTTCAATACCATTGGATCTTCTTCATATGCAACCTCTTGGAATGGTTGATCATCTACCCATTCTCTTTTGTATAAGGACTCTGTGTGTTCTTTTCATCTTCTTTTGATGTTTCCTGAATCATTTCACATTTTCCCTGTAGAATCTTTCAGTACTGCCACTCGAGGCTTGAATTTTTTCTTCACTTCCTTAAGCTTGAGAAACACAATGCATTCTCCCTTTTGGTTTCCTGCATCCAGATCTTTGCACATGTCACCATAATATTTGTTTTTGTCTTTTTGAGCTGCCTTTTGAAATCTTCTGTTTAGATCCTTAACTTCATCACATCTTCCTTTTACTTTAGCTGCTGGATGTTTAAGGGCAAGTTCCAGCATCTCTTTTCACATGTAATTTGGTCTTTTATTTTTTTCTTGTCTTTTTAAGAACTTTTTGCTTCCTTCTTCAATGATATCTTTTATGTCATGCCACAACTATTCTGGTCTCCTGTCATTTGTCTCTAATGCATTAAACCTATTTTTGAGGTGGTCTCTGAACTCAGGTCAGATATACTCAAGGTCATACCTTGGCTCTCGTATACTTGTTCCAATTTTCTTCATCTTCAGTTTGAATTTGCATATGAGAAGTTGATGGTCTGATCCACAGTCAGCACCTGGTCTTGTTTTGACATTTGATATAGAGATTTTCCACCATCTCTTTCCACATATGTACTCAATTTGATTCCTGTATGTTCTATCGGGTGAAGTCCATGTGTATAGTCTCTGTTTATGTTGTTGAAAAAATGTATTTGCAATGAAAAGGTCATTGTTCTGACAAAATTCTGTCATGAGATATCCAGCTTTGTTTGTCATCAAGACCATATTTTCTAACTACTGAACCTTCTTCTTTGTTTGCAACCTTTGCATTCCAGTCACCAGTGATTCTCAGTATGTCTTGATTGCATGTTTGATCTATTTCAGATTGCAGAAGCTAGTGGAAATCTTCCCTTTCTTCATTTGTGGACTTAGAGATGGGTGCATAAATTTGAATAATAGTCATATTAACTGGCCTTTCTTGTAGGCATATGGATATTTTTCTATCACTGACAACATTGTACTTCTGGACAGATCTTGAAATGTCTTTTTTATTGATGAATGGAACCCCATTTCCCTTTAGTTTATCATTCCCAGCATAGTAGACTATATGATTTATCTGACTCAAAATGGCCCATGCCCATCCATTTTAGCTCACTGATGCCTAGAATGTCAATGTTTATGTGGTCCATTTCTCTTTGAACAATTTCTAATTTTCCTGCATTCATGCTATGTACATTGCATGTTCCAAATATTAATGGATGTTTACAGTTGTTTCTCCTCTTTTTGAGACATGTCACATCAGGGAATGGAGGTCTCTAAGGCTTTACTCCATTTCTGTCATCAAGTAGACACTACTTTGAGGAGGTAACTCTTCCTGAGTAGTCTTTTGAGTGCCTTCCAACCTGGGGGGCTCATTTTCCAGAACTATATCTGACAGTGTTTCTTTGCTATCCATATGGTTTTCAATGGCTAGTTGTTTGGAGAGTGGTTCACCATTGCCGCCTCCCTAGTCTTAGTCTGGAATCTCAGCTGAAACCTGTCCACCATAGGTAACCTTGCTGGTATCTGAGATACCAGTGGCATAGCTTTCATTGCAGCACAGAAGCCCCCATAGTGTGGCAAATTGACAGACGTGTGTGAGATCTATCTTATCGAGTTGTTTTAAACACCAATTGAATTAATATGTGATTTAGCTCAGTTGGTAGAGTGCTGCTCTGTGCTCTCTGAGGCCCTGAGTCCAATCTGCAACACAGAAAAAATGGGAGAAGGATGTGATGGCCCACTCCCAAAAAATCTCTAAATAATGATCCATTGAAAACCCTACCTATGATGGTCACTATGAGTTGGACCAGACTTGATGGTACTTAACAAGTGTCTAAACATTCCATAGGACAAAATGTTCAAAATGTGCTAGGAATTATCAATAATATTTAAAAAATTTATGAAACTAGTAATATTTAATGATAATTTCGTAGAAAACTTGAATTAAGCATGGATTTTCTAAATATGATTGCAAGGTAGTTCATAAGGTTTTTTGTTTTTTTTACTCTTTTAAAGAGTTTCCTAATCATGAAGGTGGGGCTGGGATTTAGCTCAGTTGGTAGAGCGCTGCGCTGCAGTCTCTGAGGTCACGAGTTCAACTCCCAGCACTGCAAAAATGGGAGAAGGACCTGGCAATCCACTCCCAAGGCAATCCCAAAACAGTCTGCCATTGAAAACCCTATGAGGGTCGCTATGAGTCAGATACTGACTCAACGGCACCTAACAACAACAACAACAACAATCATGAAGGTTTATAGCTCTACTAATGAATTCAAATTCCTAGAATATGGTTCAAAGTTAATGATAATGGATATAAAAGTTTAAGAATTCTTGAGAATGTTTATAGTTCATTTGTTTTCAGTGTTGATAAAACAGAACTGACAAATAGCTTTAAAAATTTTAGGGTTTTATTGATGAAGGCCCTAAAATTTTTAAAGCTATTTGTCAGTTCTGTTTTATGAACACTGAAAACAAATGAACTATAAAGATTCTCAAGAATTCTTAAACTTTTATATCCATCATCATTAATTATGATCCATATTCCTAAATGGAACATACAGAGGGAAATTACAAAAATAAAGGGAGAAATATCTCAATTAGAATCTAAAGAGATAATTCAAAAAATTATTAAGACTAAGAGTTGGTTCTTTGAAAAGTTTAATAAAATAGACACCCCTCTGGCTAACCTCATCAAAAAGAAAAAGGAAAAATCTAACATAGTACGGATTATGAAAGACAACGGATCCATAACCACCGACTCCAACGAAATACACAAAATCATCAGGGATTACTATGAGAGACTATACTCCCCAAAATGTGAAAATGTAGAAGAAATGGACAAATTTATTAACATGTATGACCTACCAAAACTATCCCCAGAAGACAAAACTGACGTAAACAAGCCCATTACCTATACAGAAATAGAAAAGGTAATTAAAAGTCTCCCAACAAAGAAGAGACCAGGTCCTGATGGATTCAGGGCAGAATTCTACCAAACTTTTAAAGAAGAGATAATACCTGTCCTCCTCAAATTATTCCAAAGAATAGAAAAGGAGGGAACACTCCCAAATACATTCTATGAAGCTACCATCACCCTGATACCCAAACCAGGAAATGATTCATCTAAGATAGAGAATTATAGACCCATCTCCCTTATGAATCTAGATGCAAAAATATTCAATAAAATTCTGGGAAACATAATACAACAGCATACGAAAAAGATTATTCATCATGACCAAGTGGGATTTATACCACAGATGCAGGTGTGGTTTAACATACGGAAATCAATTAATGTAATCCAACATATCAAGAAACTAACAAACAAAAATCACATGATCATCTCAATTGATGCTGAAAAGGCCTTCGATAAAGTGCAACACCTTTTCATGATAAAAACACTGGAAAAAATAGGTATAACAGGCAAATACCTTAATTTCATAAAAGCCATTTATGACAAACCTACAGCCAACATTATATTAAATGGAGAAAAACTAAAACCATTTCCGCTTAGATCTGGAACAAGACAAAGATGTCCTCTCTCTCCTATTCTATTCAACATACTAATTGAAGTTCTGGCCAGGGCAATCAGACAAGAGAAAGAAATCAAAGGGGTACAGATTGGCAAGGAAGAGGTCAAATTATCATTATTTGCAGATGATATGATTTTATACCTGAAAGACCCCAAAACCTCAATCAAAAAACTTCTGGACCTAATTAATTCCTTCAGCAAAGTTGCAAGCTACAAAATTAACATACAAACATCAATAGCTTTCTTTATACCAATTCCAAACAAGAAGAGAATGAAATTTCAGGAAAGATACCATTCATGATAACCCACCAGAAGATTAAATACCTTGGAATCAATCTAACCAAAGACCCTTCCTATCTATACAAGGAAAATTTCAAAACATTAAAGAAAGAAATAGCAGAGGACACTAAAAAATGGAAAGACCTCCCCTGCTCCTGGATAGGGAGAATTAATATTGTAAAAATGGCTATCC